>CP139503.1:25512928-25557928 GCA_021014915.2 Artemisia tridentata subsp. tridentata | reverse complement strand
CATAGGTTTTAGTATACATAAATGTGGAACACGAGTTTATATTGTTTGGTTAATCGGTACACTCGTAATGACCATTACACTTGGTAGTATGTCCGTTACACTCGGTAATGTGACCGTTACACCTGGTCATGTGACCGTTACACCCGGTCCTGTTATATGTGTTCGTCCAGTACCCCTGGTCGATGTGTGTGTCATGTATACATGTAATGCGTTCGAGTGAACATTCTAGTATTTCAGCAAAACAGTCAAATATTGAGTAAATAGTTCAGTACACCTGATCAATGTGTGTGTCATGTATGCATATAACGCATGCGAGTGAACAATCTAGTATTTCAACAAAACAGTCAAATATTGAGTAAACAGTTCACAGATTTCAAATAATCAGTCATTGAGTTTAGTTAAAAACGAGCATGTATTCTCCCCCAAAACAGTTGTAAAACAAGTAAAAGTAGGGGCCATGAACTCACCTCGTCAAGTAGTAGTCAGATCACAACAATTCAGACAGTATTCAGCACCAACACGCGACCTAGATTAGTAAGGCATGTTTTAGTTCACAGTCAAAGTTTAAGACTCGATAAAGTTTAGATAAGTTTAAAAGTTTTAAAATGTTTGTGTTGTTGTTGCTTGTGTGGCAGCATTTAAGTTTAAAACAGTTTTCTAAGCGTTTGTAAGCATTGGCTCTTGGAAGTGTATAAGGATATAAGCATAAAATAACAAAAGTATCAAAGACGGATAACCGAAAACGATGTACGAAAAGTAATTACAAATATATATTAGACGTCGTCGGAATTTGAGAACATCGTTGCTAAAGGTATATATACATATATATAAAATATTAGTTAGTAATATAGATAAAAGTATGTAAATAATTATTTTTACGAAATGACTTTTAAATAATTGTATTTATGGAAAGCTAGCGGTTGGTAAGTGTACATGTATTTAAGTCATGTATAAAACGTTTCGTTAGTTGGTGTTGATGAAAATACGCTAAGTGTATATATTTTGACGAAATTTTGGCATGACCCGCGTATACGTTTTAGTTTTCCGTGATAACTAAATGTTTACAATTTGAAGGATAAATAAATAAACCATTTTATATTGTTTATAAAAATCCAATAGATTTTTATATGCTAATAGGCGTCACGTTAGGCTTGAATAAATGGAAAGTTTTAACCAACAACTAAAAGGTTAAAATTTATATTTTTATTTTAGTTTAGTTTCAATAAGTTTTAAACATATATATTAGTGTATAGTTTTGTTTGTGGAGTAAGTTTAGTTTCGTTTGCAGAGATAGGCTTTAGAAGGTTGCTTATAAAACAAGTCGCATGGCTCTAGATTGAATACATCGAAATAGGCCGGAAGGCAAGTCATGAAATAATTAGTCTACCAAGTCGGAATCAAACAAGTATTTTCGTATGCTAGTTGGGCTCGGCGTGGACTTCGACCTGACACACCCGCGGTAAAACTCAATATGGCGCAATACAAGTTCAACACCAAATGACCCATCACATATATAGTTAATTTTTTTTTTTTTTCTTTTGACAGCAGGAACCAAATACTCTTTGACACAAACAAATAAATACACAACCCAAGTCAAATGAAGCCAATCCCGTAGTATTTAAAACATAACAACCCGGTGTGATGTGAAATGAATTTTTATCAACAAATGACACAGTCCAATGTGACACTTAACGACAACTAGCAACCCAACAGACAAGCAACCCATTCGTTTACATCTTGAATCCGAAAACACGAGATTAATACATGAACAATGCTTTAACCAAACAGACTCAATCTAAAATAAGCTATACATCCAACTACTTCCAAGTTCTACAGCCAAATTGGATTTTGATTTTCTGTTTTAGTTTTCACGATTCTCAGTTATAGGCTTTACCACACAAGACTTTTACCAAACCGATTAACGTACCACTTCTTACACGATTTCGACTTAACATAAACATTGCCATTATCAACCCACTTAACGCAGCTAATCACAGGTCGATTCGTGTTTTCATCAAAACCCACTTATCAATTTATAGTCGATCATTCAACAATCAAGGTTAAACAAAACCAACAACATACAGATTCGGTTACAAGAATTAAAAATCGAATTAGAGTTCTTACACCAATGATGTCGGTTACAAGAATCAAGAAATCAAGAAATTGAGTAGCCCCCAAATCCAATCCGACAAGCAATTCCACACACCCTTTTGTTTCTGAACTCGTTCCCACCTTGAATCGATTACAACTTTTCTATTTGATAAATTGTTTGGGTGTGTGGAACCATGTGATTCGACTAGGGTTATAAAAAAAATAGACAAGGAAGGTTTGACCCTATCATCCTTCGTTACCAGTCGATCTATAGCCAAGAATAGATACCGTCGCTCTCATCTCCGTCATCATCTTGGTGGGTTTCGTTGACTTCGAGGGTGAGACAAAAGGAGATCAGACCTGATCGGTCTCAGAATGCTAAGGATCGTTTTTGGAGTTTCGTTGTCATCTGGTTGTACCAGACCTGTTCTAACCAGAGGCGGGGAAGAAGATGCAGTATAGAGAGAGAGAGAGAAAAGGCTGTGTGGGGATAAGTGAGAGAGAGAGGGGAAAACGTGTAATCCGTTCTTATGTATCTGTATATATTTATTTCTTTTTCTTATTTTTATTTTCTTTGTTTTAATTTTTTTTATTTATTTATTATTTTATTTTTTAATTAAGAGTGTCGGTATAAAAATAAAGTGAGGTTAATTTAAATGAAAGTGAGTGTTAAGTTAATAGGTTTAAGTGTGCCCCGTGTTTCGCTGAGCTCCGTTTTAGTTATTGTTTTCCGGGTTATCGCGAGCACGAATAATATTATTTTCGAGGACGTTTTTATAAAAGTAATATAAAAACACAATTATTGATTCCGGATAACCAATATTAGATTCATGTCGTTACTAAGGTTGTGTCGGTACGCGTGTGGTGTTGTTTTTCAGAAAAACGAGATAACCTCTCGTTTTTTTATATGTTGAAGTCTGTAAATGTCAGAAAGTGAAAATTTTACCTTTTTGATAAAATTAAATAGTTTCTGGTGAGTTACTGTTTGTCACAGCGTGCGGGTTCGTTTCCCAAAATCGTTATGTAAACACACAAATGTTTAAATCAATCGGTTATTAAAATAATAAATTGACATTTATTATTAAAATATTAGTGGAAAAGTACCGGTTGTCACACACACACTATAACACCCCCAAAATTCGGATATCAATAGCGGAAGACTTAATGGGGTATTACGTAGTGGATCGTAGTCATAACCATAGAAAACGACTTAAAAGAGACGTTTTAAGTTTATCATTCAAAATACAAGTATTTGAGATACAAAGATGTTTCATAATTTAACATGTTTATTTAAACTTGAATGATAAAACATTTATTTAGCACCCGTGCCGGGTTTAGTGCCCACTCCGTGCCTTGAGATTCCAGCTTTTAGTTACCTGAGATAACATGCTAAAAGTCAACAAAAGTTGAGTGATATTCATAGGTTTAAGTTTAATAGTTGAACACAAGGCATAAGTGTTAATTGCATCGAATTACAATTAAACGAGTTAAAATCAAGTTGTTATTGCATTAAGCTCATGACACGCAACGTTTAACAGGTATCAAAATGATGTAAAGTATATGGGCCCTCGAGATAGGTCTTTGCCAATAACCTATGAGTATGTTTAAATAAAGTGCGTTTGGGTGGCTCATCCTAGCAGACCCAAACGGGGATTGTCAGTCCCAAATAGATCTATTCACAACTATTTACGTTCACTCGCAAGTGATTAAGGTTCATGATAGAGGGACTTCTGGCAATAGCTACTTAAGCAATAATAACATCAGGCATAGTATACAAAAAGTTTGTGTTCATGTTTGTAGCATGTATCTCCCCACAAAAGGGTTTAAAAGTTTAAGAGTGGGCTATGAACTCACCTTAGTAGTACAGTAGTGGTGGTAGTATCGTAACTCAAATGATGAAAGGAGACGGCTTCAACACACGACCTAAATAATATATGGCAAGTTTTAGTGGTTTGATAGTCCAAGTTTGGTTTATCGCAAATCAGAACGTTCAAGGTTTTATCGATTAATTTGTAACATTAAAACATGCGTGTTTAAATGCCTAAAGTTCAAAAATAAAGTTATATATATATATATTATATATATATATATATATATATATATATATATATATATATATATATATATATATATAACTCTTGAGTATGTTTTCATTTGTCGGAGTATATAAGGTTGACTAAATAGATTGTCATTTATAAATCAAAGTTGGTTGATGATAATTTATGTTTTACGTTTAATGTTTCGTTAAGTGGTTATATATATATATATATATATATATATATATATATATATATATATATATATATATATATATATATATATATATACTAGTTACAAAGCCCGCCCGATGGGCGGGCATGTCTTATAATTATCGATGACATATTTTTCTATCACGAAAAAAGGTTGGTCAAGAATGGCTGGAAAAGTGGACATGTTGAAAGAAAGCGTTATATTTGAGAAACAAATTTTCAAAGTGGTATGCATATTTTTAACCATCACGTGACCAAAATGTCTCCATAAGAAGTATTTTTTATAACCAATTAAAGAATACATTCCATCATTGAAAAGAGAGAATCGGTACAAAAGTTTATACTATATCGAGTACTCATATGGTATTTTAAGATACGTATTTTGAGTGATTTCCACACCTGAAATGCATTTCAAATATCAACATTTGAATAATTCCTAATCACAACCCAACTCTATACAATAACGGTCTAAAGGTCCCTAGTTGTTAAACCAGCCGCTTTACGTATTTTCCTTCTATACATTGCTCCACTGCATCTTCCTTGTATAGGTAGGAACTTTACCTTAATAAGGTAGAGGATACACTCCCGGGTATGAAGTACCTAATAGTGAAAACAACATCCATATTTAGTAAAGTTGTGGGGCCTGGGGAGGTTTACAAAATAAAGGCAGTAAAATGGGTTGGTTTAGTAATGACTCGAGTTGGGTCACCTGGACAAACTTTTAATTTTTTTTTAACTCCAGTCGCCCGGGGTATTCTGGAGTTAAAATAAAAATTGGGGCAATTTTTGATGTGTTGGGGATGCCTCCGGGGCATTTTTGGAACTTTCCCAATAACTAATGTCCTAAATATGATTGCAAAAGTTCTAAGGTTAAGAAGTAGAGCCGAGACAACAATGAACTTCTGGCTTCACGTTCAAGGTAACTGTTATTCGTCATCACACCAACATTATCGTTAAAAGCTAGTTTTTCAATATCCTTCACTGTCACATATTCAAAATGATCAGCATATACATATTTGAAAATCTGGTGTAAATTGAGAATCACGAAAAAATATTAACAAATACACATACACGCAATTATAAATGTTACCGGTAGTAGTACCAATTAATGATGAAGCCGGCGTCGAAAATGATTTGACTGCTTATCCCTGATGGCAATCGATTAAGACCGTCATTCTTTTGTTGGCCTGAACAAAATACATGTATTTGCATGAACATTATCAATGGCGCGCTGGAAATTCTCATTAGAATAATTAATATACAGGTTTAAAGCTACGCAGGTAGGAAAACCAAAAAAAAAATAAACATAAGAGAGCTGGTCACCATGTTTCCAGGCGGCTAATTATTGTCTGTCATACTCCCATGGCCTTGTTATCAGCCGCTAAACTTTATACCATTGGTTGATAATCACTTAGTTTGCTTGGTTGTCTGAAAAAAATAAAGAAATGGCGCTATAAAGAGCTTATAAACTCATAATATTTTCTTCATTATTCAAAACTTAATAGTGACGTACCTTATGCCATTGGAGCTCTAGTTGTAATTGCAGTGATGCACCTGTAGTACGACCGAGTACAATTGAAGATGCCAATTTTGCAGCCAAATGCGTCATTTGATTACCACCCCAGACATGTCTAAGATTACGACTACGCTTAATCCCGGGAGATAAACGATTGTATACTTTTTCTGGACGGTTTAATATTGCTAACTGGACAACATCATGTCTTCTTTCATTTAGTGGTAAGTTGGATGCGCTTTCGTCTCTATCGTCCTTGCCTAAATCATTATAAGATGGGAAGAAAGTAGCTTTATTAGAGGTGATCAATGTGAATTTGTGATTTGCTAATATTACAGCTAATCACATTAAAAGTTGCTGCAATATGGTATACCAAAAAAAGCCTTTTATTCTATTATGTATTAAACATTTGGTTTTCCAGGGAATTTGGATTAGCTTATTTTTTTCGAGCTCTTACTCAATTTGCGCAAAAATATTATTTGGAGCTGTTTAACTACATAATCTCTTCCAAATTAGCTATTTCAAACACACCCCTTCATTTATTACAGATACCATTCTCAATTAGTTTTGACATTGTAACAGGTAATGAAAATGAGCATGACAGCCATAGCATGAATTGCCTCTGCGACTCCAACAACATCTCATTCCGTTTCATCTCACTAATGAATGGGTTTTCAAAGTGGATGTTAAAGAAGGTACCTGGTTAATGAAGAGAACCCTAAAGACTCATGAGAAATTGACAACCACCATTGCACTTTGCATTCCAGCTGTGGTTGGGAACAACTCGCCTTTTGTTGTCTATTCGCACCTACAATGGTATCAATTATCATTGAGTTAGTATAAGCTGTTTGAAAATGGTGGGACAGTTTTAAAGAATACGAAAAAAGAAAAGAAAAGTGACTAACTAAATACGTAGTCGTGAGTACATGTAAGCGTAGCATATTATCCATAACATGTTATAAAGTATATCAAAATCAACTGAGAGCAGGCGTATGCGAAAACGGAACTTCTCTTCCATATCAGCAGTTGTTATAAGCTTCTTGCTTTATATACATAAAGTATATCTGACCCGATACTTTGAATACATAAGGACCACGGCCAACGTTTATAGAGTCATCCACCTTAGCACCGAGCGATGTCATACCGAACATTTGATTATATGCCCGTATGTTTTCCTATGCCTCCTGTCATTGCCATGAAGTTAATACAGCAATATGATCTAAGTTTCCTATGATAAAGTGAATTAAAAGGTTTTATACACTCGAATAGTGACAGATGACTGACTTTCGCCCGTTTGACCCAATCGATCTATTTACTTTTCTTGCACTCACTTCATCTAAAAGCTTTAGTTTTTGGCAACATTAGTTGTTAAGTCTTTGAGATTATAGAACTTGCCAAACAATCACACAACTAATTAGTTATTTAGTCCTTAAAAACATCAGAACTGCTGAAATAGTCAAACAACTAATTAGTTTGTCAAAAAAAAAATGATTTGTTTATGGTGTAATAAACTAAATAGTCCACTTTAAAATACAATTTTCTACTTTCAATATGCTTTAGTCAGGTTGTTTATCAATATCTGCATACAGTTGTAAGTTGTTTAAATGATCAGCCCCCTGCGAAATATGCCAAAACCTTATGGTACAATGGAGAGTAATGTAAAAAAAGCTCTAAAGGTAATTTACTTTGGCATGTGAACGTTGTATGGTAGTTTCATTCCAACCACAGTAGTAAATAATCACATTGCAATATATATGATAAAGATTAGTTACCTAAGAGCAGGCGTATGCGAAAACGAAACTTCTCTTCCATATCAGCTGTTGCTATAAGCTTCTTGCTTTAAATACATAAAGTGTATCTGACCCGATACTTTGAATACATAAGGACCACGGCCAACGTTTATAGAGTCATCCACCTTAGCACCGAACGATGTCATACCGAACATTTGATTATATGCACGTACATTTTCTATAAAAAGGTTCGTAGAAAACAATTCGCAATACTGAATGTGTGTGCCGAATATTGGTTGAACCCCTTGCCATTTGTTGTGTATGTGCACATACAATAGTAAAAGTATCCCAATAATTTAGTGTTTTGACATAATTTAGTGAATATTTGTGTACTTTAATTTCAAAATAATTATAGATAATTCATAATGATTATTATATTACATTAGGAGTTTTGTAAATAAATAAAAATTCTACACCAACGTAACTCAAACTAACAATCTGATCATTGTGTTCTTCAAAATATAAAAAAGAAAAAAACATATACCATCCCTAACTCCATGTTGGTGTATTTTGAAATTTTCTCATGTTTTCAACAGTCATAAACAAAATTAAGGGTGGTTAATTTTGTAGTTTTCGTAGATGTAATAAAGTGTAATCAGTTTTCATACCATCCTTCTAATAAATATTGAAGTTAAATAAGTAACTAAACAACAATTAGTATGAAAAAAGGTAGAAACTTTAGTTTATTGACTGACCAAATATTGTGCTAGCAGGGTTCATGGCAACTTGGTTCTTGGCTCCTTCGCCGATTAGCCGTTCTGTCTTAAGGAAAGCAACAACAGATGGTGTTGAATAGTTGCCTTGATCATTTGGAATACCCGTGCACGCACGGGTTTTTTCTAAATTTTTTTCTTAAATGCTTTTACATAATGAGTTAAAAATAGGAGATTTATTGTTTTTATATAATAATTTTGGAGCCAACACTGCAAGAGTAGTCTCCTTAGCCAAATGAGACCGCATATGATTCCGAGCATCCTCATAAGTATACATATCCCTGCTCCCAACAATTATGATCCAAAATAGCATCCTCAACCAGAACACAAACCACACCATTTCCTCAGGTCTTTCCCAACAATTATGATCTGATATAACATCCTCAACCAGAACATAAACCACACCATTTGTGTATAATCTTAAAAGTTGATTGTGTAAAAAGATACAATACTTTGTACATTTAATAAATAATGGCTAAAGAATGTATTTCTTTGAGTTTTTTATAACACCAAACTTAAATGAGTACATCACCATCTCTATCCTTCTTACCATGCCTACCCATTCTCAACACGTCCCTTGTTGTAAGTTTTTATGATCGGTAGACACCTAAATAGAAGATTGTTTGCATTGATCCTGATTTTGTTAATTTGGCTATGAGATGGTCTTGATTGACTTGCCTATTGGTATACTTTGCAAGAAAAACCTTCGAATGATCTTATAATCCACACTATCATAACCTCGATGGTAAAATTTCCTGTATTAAAGGATAGAAAAGCAAGTGCAATGATAGAAATAAGGAAACATCATAATTAATGTAAAAAAAAATTATGACATCTCAATATTATTCACCCTAACTATAAATAAGCAAGCATGTGATAGAATTTATAAACTACATAAAATTTCTGTATGCAAGGATACTAAGACTATTTGCCATCCAACAAAACAAAGAATCACTTAAATGTCATTAGGTGATAATATGTAAATGGTTTGAGCTAAATAATGACAAAATGTTCAAACATTAGAGTATTAAATGTTACATACGGAAAGAAGGAATCCAATTGACAGTTACCTGTGCAAGCATGTGGTCAAAAGAAATAGAAGGCATAACTAAGTTTAGCTAATAAAATTGGTGATTTTGACTCTTATACATGACAGTGTGTTTATTTAGGTTGTATATAATATGGTATAACATATAAAACTTAAAACATTGCCAATGAATGAAGTGCGACGGACAGGTCGACCCAACCTGGCCTTTTTGACCCATATTAGGTTAGTTTATCTAGTTTAGAGGATAGACAATGTATGTGTTCTTGTTTATATCAAAAGTTAAGTCAATATAAAAGATTCGAGTTACCTCATATATCAGAAGTAGTGATCTATCTAAGCCTGGCCCAAGCTTGTGACACTCAACATTCACCTCATAAAGAGATAAGTAGGCTTTGACTCCACCCATGACTTGCTAAGTCTCGACGGCATCTCTTTTGATCATATATATCTTGATTTAACACTATCTGAAGAAGAAACATTAGTTGTTGCTGCTGAATCTGCGGGGTTCAGTTCATGAGTCGATCTCTACAGGTACGGAAGCTATTAAGGTGCAAAAAATTAGACATGCAAATGGTCAAAACTAACAATAACGATGGTACCATAATAAGTATTACAAACAAACATAGTATACATATAAGTCCAAATTTAAACATGATATAATATGATGACTTCCAACATGAAGGGTTCTTCCATTTTAACATGTACTATAAAATAACTATCAATACCTTAATTAAAATTACCACATTAGTCGGTATGACATCCTAGATAGCATTAATCATGTCCGAGAGGCACCCTATCGTCACTGGTCTCACCATTACGGTTTATAAGGTCACGATTCAAACAATTTATATAGTTTCAAGACTTGCACCTCGGATCATTTAGAATGATCTAGCTTCTGGTTATTAATTTCGGATACTCTTGTTGAAGCAAGGCCTAAAAATTTCCATCGTTGCATAGACATCAGCATACCTCATCTGCTGCAACATTATACAGGTGTTATTATACATGTGTTTTTCTTCTCAAGCAATCTGTAGTTCAATTTGATCTGTTGAAGAATTGAAGACCGAATGGGCTTACCTGCAGTCACCCACAAAGTCTGTAGACACAACATCATCCTCAGTGAAACCAAGGATTCCCTTCATGCTACCCTCAACCCTAAACAGCACAACACAGCCCAAGAATACGTCAAGTGCATTAAAACCATGAAAATTTATATCATTCACGTAACCACAAATTGGCACTGCAATTGCTCAGATTATTCTTGCAAGTTAAAGAGAAATATTTCTTGTCCTTACTTGATAGCAGCCTTGATATCATCATAAGAGGCAGGCTTCTCGAGCCTGGAAGTAAGATAAAAAAAAACTGAGAACAGTAGGCACACGGAAGCCCATCCCTGTAAGCTTCCCGTTAAGTGCAGGCAAAACTTTTCCAACAGCCTTCAAAAACACACAACCATCTTTAGTACACCGCTCATCAACAAATTTTATAATATTTATTCCACAAGTCAATAAATTTTAACCAAATAGAAATGAGTCACAACCTATAGTAGTGTGGCTCTTTATCTGTTTCACTTATGTTTTGTCTTTTTTCACTTCTATTGCTATACGTTGGTGGGGTATATTCTAAGTTCAGTTGCAACATTATGTTGTTAGAGTTATAGATCTGATGGATTGGTTTTGTTGTAGGTAATTGGACTATACGACGCCATGCAACCAAAAGGGCGTAAGTTTACAACTCTGTGGCAAACCAATAACTTTTTCAAGACTTAAAACACTTAGTCTGACAGAGGTATGCAAATCCTAATTCAAGCTATCTTATAGATCATTATACATGATTTATGCATTATAAGAGTAACTTAAGGAGTATGCAGAACAGGAGTTGGATGTGCATACCTGATTAGATAGCTCTAATGACGCATGAGAGTAAAAGAAAGCTAAATCGTCTAAAGGAAGAGATGGGAGGCCTTCTTCTTCTTCATTAAGAACAGACGGGTTTATTGACTCCGGTGTAGCTCCAGAAACTATTGTCTCTTTTGTAGCCATCACCCATTTATCTACCATATTTTCCCATGATTTGCAATTTTAGTCGTACATCATGTATGTTATAACCAAAAGGTAAATGACGCGTTACATACCTATGAATATGTAATGTAATGACTAAATATTGAAAACTGAGAACATCACTTATACATGCATTATTGTTTGGTTCCATGATCTGCACTTATACATACCTAAGAGCATCTTGAAAACTGACCGTTGTTTCCTTGATACTTCAAGCTGGCTATGATTGTGCAAGGTCTCTCTCACGCTCGAGCTCATTCATCTCTCTCTCTCCATCTGCATTAGGATTTATCCACATAAACTGAGTCAAAACATTGTACTACTGGATGCAAATGATCAAGAAAATTAAAGCAAAAAGCAGAAAATAACGAAGGTATCTAAAACGTTATGTGGAAAAAGGCTCAAATATGAATACATGTTGAATTATGTGCCCCTTCTCCAACAACAAAGACCTTAAACATTTGGAGGAAGAAGGGTCTGGACTCAATAATTCTGCTTTAAGTCCCGTGACTTCCTTTTGCAAATCTTTCACCATTTGTTTTTCAGCAACCTAACAATTAAAAAACATAAGCAAAGACTAAAATTTACAGCTAAAGATTTTATATTGTAATAAATATGTAAACATTCATATTCTAATAAACTATTTCCTTTCTTTAGTAAGAAGATCATATTGGGAGTGATTCTAGTTATATGTTCACTTTAGGATTTAGTTGCCTAAAAAGCCATAGAATCTTGATCATAAATCTAAGTCTGAACTTAAAACACAATACATGGATCTATAATCCAAAAAGCTGCTTCATTGTTGCTAAAATAATTGATTGCTTCCAAGAACTACAAAAGCTTAGTTGTTTTATACCGAGTACATATTCAAATGGATTGTACCATGTTAATATGATTAGTGATGGATACCACATAATCTAAATATGAATATATACTGAAGGGTGCTGATACGACCCGGTTAGGGGTTGTATCGGGATAAGGCACCACTTTTAGCGTGTGCGAGCTCCTTAAGAAATAAAAGAGAAGAACTAGAGAATTATTGATCTTAAAACTTTGATTGATTTCATTCATAATAATGATTCGGTATATATAACCGAATAACCCTAGCTTGTAAAACAAGCCAAACATAAAGATATATCTAAACAATGACACTTTCCTAATACGACACAAAGACATATCCTAAATAAATATAACATGACATAAAGCCCGGGGCGTATCATTCCCCACTCCTTCGAAATCACCTTGTCCTCAAGGTGTGGTCTCGAAAAATTTCTCTTGATTCCGGGATCCCATATCATAATCCTAATCCTAGTCATATCTTCCACTCCCGTAGTTCTCTTGCCTTCCGCTACCGCAACCAACACCTTTTTCCTCTTCCGCCTTCCACTACCTTGGACATAACACAACACCATTCTTCCTTCTTCCGCTACCCATGCCATAACACTCCCCACTCCTTCAAAAATCACCTTGCCCTCAAGGTGATACGAAGAATATGCAGATTGAGAGTCCGATATCCATTTCCACACATTTGGTTGAACAAATTTGTGGTTGCGTCCATTATCCATGAGCCCGTGAGCATCACCGATACCAATTCCTTCCCACAGTTGGCGAACCAGTGGACTTTCATGAGCCACCAAATAAGTGGGTATAGGACTAACCCCGTGGTCCGTTAATTCCTCGCTTAAATTCAAAGTTATTTCACCCAAACAACCATCAAATTCACGACCACCCACAACAATCTCTTCCATACTTTTCTTATTTTCTGAAAATTCTTCAAACTTGCTATGAACGTCATTACTCTCACTAATATCGAAAACACCATCTATTGCGTTATTAACCACATCAACACCAACATTTTCATCAGCATCTAACAACCTTTTAATCTCAGGTGAAGCGAATTCACTTTGTAATGATGGAATGGTATCTAATTTCTTTTCAATTATATGCTCTTTTTCCTTCTCTTCAATTGCCTCAAAACGAGCCTCGACTATCTGGGCTAAGGAAAAGGCGTCTCCTAAAGTTGTAGGCCTTGCCCTCAACAGTTCTATTTGTAACGTCAATTTAAGTCCGGAGATATAAAACGATGTAAGTAAAGATTCAGAGATCCCCGTTACTCGATTTGCAAGTACCACAAACTCACTCTCATATTCGGCCACCGTACCCATTTGCAAGAGCTTAGAGAGTGCATATTCCGCGTCCTGATTGCTGCCGCCTGATGCCATGAATAAAACTCAATCGATTAATAACTCAAAAAAATAAAATTTTTTTTCTGATGAATAGTACCCTCGATGAACAGTACTCTGATGAATAGTAACTTTTTTAGATGAACAGTACCCCCCGTGAACAGTACTCCGACGAACTATGAATAGTGATCGATGAACAGTAACGGTTTTTTATTTTATTTTATTTTAAATTGGAACCCTAATCAAAAACCCTCTTAACGAGAGCTCTCAATAAAAGCACCAATTGATACGACCCGGTTAGGGGTTGTATCGGGATAAGGCACCACTTTTAGCGTGTGCGAGCTCCTTAAGAAACAAAAGAGAAGAATTAGAGAATTATTGATCTTAAAACTTTGATTGATTTCATTCATAATAATGATTCGGTATATATAACCGAATAACCCTAGCTTGTAAAACAAGCCAAACATAAAGATATATCTAAACAATGACACTTTCCTAATACGACACAAAGACATATCCTAAATAAATATAACATGACATAAAGCCCGGTGCGTATCAGGTGCTTTACGATTGCTTATATTATTTTAGATTATAAGCTTATAAATAGGAACTTTTAAGTGAAAAGTTATGAAAAAATGCTTGTGTGTCTGCTTATTATATGATGAAATATAAGTTGTTCTTAAAAATAGATTGGAGTTGCTTATTTCAAATTGGTTATGCTTATTTGCTAATTTTAAGAAGAAATAAGCTGTTTTTTAAAATTTGCTAAACACGTAGACAACAACTATTGGTTATATGTTGCATTTTCATATAGCATAACTAAATTCAATCACTATCTCCTACATGTTTCTACAATTGATAGCTTCTACTAATAAGCATAAACAATTTAAATACGCAATCCCAAACATTACTGATATATGTTCATAGATAGTAGCATAAATCTAAGTAGGCCATAGTTACCAAATAAAACATCAACGATTTTCCAGCATTGAAGGCATAACTTAAAAGAGCAACTTTGTTGAGTAATACCTACATGAAGACAAACACTATGCGGCATTACTTCATCATTCATGACTTGGCCATTGCTACTCGATCTGGTAAAAGATAATCAAATCTTTTATATGATAAAGGAAAACCCCAAGTGGGAAGTTTCGTATTTCCAAAAAACATAATGTTTCAGGTAATATTTTTATTTTATTATCAACTTTTTTAATATAAAACCAAACCACGTTTTTAAATTGATGGAGGTAGAATATATAGCCTCATCACTCATCTGTTCAACCCCATACCCTGCTCCGACGAGATTGGGTATGTTGTTGTTGTTGATCACTCATGTGTTCAACAATTGCTTATAAGATATTGTTATATAAAACTTGGAGAATGTTAGCACAATTCATATTGGTATAACTCAAGGTAAGCGGAAAATAGAATATCATCTATTAGAATTGTTTAAACATATATAACATGTCAACATATAAATTTTATATTGCCTTGTTTTTCTTCATTTATATCAGATCAAATAACATTCCTTTGCATTTTCAAAAAGCAATGCCAAACACCTTTAAGATTTTAACGAAGGTACAAACATAAAAATAATGAATAATTGGGTCAAAACCGACCCGACCCGACAAAACCAAACCGAAATTACTCGGTTTTTCTCGGTTCGGTTCGGTTTTCCTCGGTTTTTTGCTCGAACCGACCCGAGCCGAAATCGAAACTCGGTAAAAACCTAAACCGAGTTAGTACCGAGTTTTGTCGGTTCGGTTTGCGTGATTAGCACACATTTCTTTCGGGTTTTGAGTTAGTGAAATATTATTACAAGTATAAAATCAGAAATAACCTTTGGGTTTTACAAAGTTACACTTTTGACCCTAACGGAGAAATATTTGCACCGTTAGTCCTCGGTTAAGTTTTATTACGTTTTGAGTCTAAAACCTTTAATATTTACATTTTATACCCAAAAGTCCTTAAATTTACAGTTTTCATCACAAGATATTAAAATGACAGTTTGTACCCCAAGTTTCCAAACTTGGCAGTTTTGGTCCCTCGGTTAGCAAACTTTTGCAAAACATGTCCAAACTTTATAGAAATCAAAGTTCTCCATTTTTTATTTCATAAATAAGTTTAAAACAGCTTATGTAACTTATATATACTGCTTAATTTGTCAAAAGCTTATTTTTCGAGCTTATGGGCTTTTAACGAGCCAAAAATATGGCCCATTAAGGGTTCACGATCCGTTAGGAATAGAGGGGGTGGTATGTGCTTATTCACATACCTTTATTTGACCAAAACCGGACCTAAAAAGACCAAAAACTAACCAAATTGCCAAAAGATATTGTTTTTTGATTGTGCAGGGATGGATATTGCTAATTTGGACAAAAGGCACGGAAAACCCGAGAAAACGAGCACGAGATATGGAATGGACTCAGATCCGAAGCCGGGAAAGACATCTATGCTCAAAAAGTCAAAGTCAACCCTTGAAGAATTAAAGAATGACAAAACAAGCCCTTGGATCACAAGTTTGAAAAGTGACTGAAATAGTCCCTTGAGTTTCAGAAATTACACATTCGGTCCTTATCTTAATCCTATACTTATGCTACAAAACCAGATTTTGTTTTAAAAGTCTAAACCTTAAATCCATTCACTTAAACCAATTTAACCCAAAAATAAATAACCAAACCCATTTTAATCCAATACACAACCATCCCAGCCCAGTCCACCTCTTAAACCCACACCCCGATCCGAACCCAACTAAAATACCCGGTCAAACAAGACAAAACAATAAAAATAAATAAACATACAAACCCGCCAAAACGTTTTACCCCTTTCCCCAATTTACCAGATACCAAGAACCCTAGATTTACCCGTACAATTTTAACAGCAATTAAGGGCAAATTAGACCAATCATTGGCTTTCTAAAAGGTTTCAGGAGTGTCAGATGAGCAGGGAATGCACGAATGGGACATGTGGCAGCATGCTATTGGTCGTAACACCTCATGGAGATTGATCTTACGGCTAAGGATTGATGGATTGAAGCTCAAGGTGATCTAAGGGTGATTGAGGGACTCAAAGAAGCACATATTGACGCGGATTGCCAGCATGGCAGGACCTAGAAGGATCTTCCCGTGGCTATAAATAGGGATGTTATTTTCCTCATTTTTCATGTAGATTTTAGATACTGTTATGCTGCCATTTTCTCTTTAGAATTGTAATAAATATTTCAAGTATTAATGAAGTTTAGTTTTGTTGATTAAATTTCTTATTTCCTCATTTACTTTATTCAGTTTCATTGTTATCAGTAGTTTAAAATCATTAATCTGCTTTCATCTAGCTTTTTTGAAGCCTTCATAAGCTTGTTAAATTGTTTTACTTTTACCATTGTCAACTCTTTCATAAAAGCAAATAAAAAAATCAGAAAAGCAAAAGAGAATACAAAAAATATGTTACTTAATCCTTTAAATTAGTTTTCACTTAAGTTTTCTCAGCATATAATAAGCTCATACTAACTATTTAGCTTTTGTGAGTTTATATTGTAGTTTAATCAGTGAATTCATTCAAAATATCCTCTGGTCAACGAAAGTCAACCATGGTGTGAAGATGATGATCTATGGGTTATACTGATATGTCAAATAGCAAAATGGAAGTATTTGGCCTATCTAAAGATAGGCTGTGTTCAAGTATAGCCTCTGTTTAGCTGAGGTGTTATCTAGTGAGTTCTCAATCTCATTTTTAGTTTTAATCTGCATAATCTGAGTTTATTAGTATAGATCTGTTTTTGTTAAGTTGTTACTATTTGATTAGCCTTGTCTCATCATATTATAGCTTAGTTAAGTAGATCTCATCATTTTATCATAGTTTGCATCAAATTTCATTTTACTTCTTCATTAACTGTTAGATATTGCATATTGTATTCTTGTGGTGTTTTGATGTTTGTGATCTGTGCTTCTGGTGCATATCAGTGTATTTGATCAGAGTATTAGTGGATTTGGTGGTTTAGTAGATTATTATACTCATTTGGATCATTATCAGTTGATAGTAGCTAGTTAAGGAGTGTTTGGATTTAGTAGTTTCACTAATCTGTGGTTGTTCATTTGTGGTTATAGCTGCATATCTAGGTTATATTAGGTACTAGTAGTTCATATCTAGCATAAAATCAATAGGTTTATTCTATAAAAGTCAAAGTTAGCTTATAATTTCACCACTGCATGCATATTGGATATCTATGCTTACTGAATTTGTTGATTAGATGCAATACATGTTTGTGAATGAGATCTCAGTGCTTAAACATGATCAATGAACACCTAGTTACAGATTTAGGGGATTAAAATTCAGTTAAGTCAAAGTTAGATTGAATTCAAAAAGTCAGTGTTATAAGAATTGTTGCAGCATAGTAGTTTACTCAGGCATCTGTTTTAGGCTTTAATTAGTGCATCAATTGAAGGTTTGTGATAGGGCTTTTAGTGTTTTTATAATCTCAGTAGTGCTATAGAGCTTTTTCCCCCTTACCTTTATCTTATCAGCTTATTGAACTGCTTATTTGGCTGTCTAAAGTTGGCTAGTTTCTGCTATATTCTCCCCATCAGTTCAGCCTATAAGTGCTAATTCCATTGTGCTTATTTGAGTTTTTTAAGTTGATTTGAGCTTAACTAAGTCCATTGCATGATACTTAAGCTTTTGAGATTAATTGGTCATCATTTGCTTATTTTTAGCTTATTTTCAAAGTGCTTATTGGGCTGTTCTGCTTATTTAGGATGAATTAAGCTCTGATCTTATTTTTCCTAGATAGAAAATTAAATTTTAGATTTACTCAATTTTTTTCAGATTTTTCCAAACTGTTTTACTATTTTTAAATCATTTAAATCAGTTAAATTAGTTTTTAATTCATAAAAAAATATTAAAAAGTCAAAAAAATATTTTTCTTTTTCTAAAAATTTTCTTTTATCAGTTTTAATTTAGGAAAATTATTTTTATATTTTTAGGTTTTAAATTTTAGAAAATCACTTTTTGTTTACGTTTTTAAATTACGTCGCGTTCGTTTTTAAAATTCAATTTTCGTTTAAATGTTTAGTTTAATTTTTCAATTAGCTTAGTTTAATTGTTAATCTTGTTTGTTATTTTAATATTAGTAGTGTAATCCAAAATCAATCACTCTTATTCACATTCACTACACGAATCACAAATCCCGAATCACTAAATTCCATTCAATCTTCATCGGGACTACGACTCGGGTTTTGCATATTTCCTTTGCAATTCCTTGGACTATAATTGATCGAATCAGGGGGTTTGGGCCTGGCTATGGGCTCATTTTATAGTTGTAAAAACATATCAAGAGAGATTATAAGGTTAGCTTATACGGAGAGCTTATAAACAGCTTATTGGGCTTTAAGCCCATTCGTTATAGATTTTAAGTTTTTCAGAATTGTTTTAAACGCGACAAGCTTTGGGGGTTTAAAAGGGATTAAACAAGCTTATGGGATCACGTTATTTACGTGGCTCACTTGTTTGGTATGTGAGCTATTGGATCAAATTTTAAAAATAGTATGTTACGTGTCGGGTTTGTAAAATACAAGGCCAAAGTTAACGTGACTTAGCTCATTTTGAAAACAGTTTTAAAGTCTCAAAATATTCTAAGTGTTTTATAAAATTCGAAGGTGTCCAAAATGACTTAGGAACGTGTGATTTTTATGGTTGATACGTTTATATAATGTTCGAATGGTTGTTGTTCTCGATAGATAGCATGGCCAACACTTAGGGTGTCGAATAAAATATATGTGTTGTAAATTAAAATAACGAAATATTCGTCTAAAGTAAAACATGGTTCGCGATAGGAAATGAAATCATAAAAATATATAACATAAGAAAGGTTCAAAGTGTGCTCACTTTACCTCAAAAGGTGGGGCGTATCACGATATCGAGACTGAGCTAGGCTAAAGAAAATGTGTAGCTCGATTCTTTATACTTCGAATAATCAGGAACAAGGTTTGAATACTTCTTGGTTCGACTTGAACATCATGAAAAACGATCAAAGCTAGGCGTGCTCAGGAACTGAAAAGGACTTAGAAATATCTTTGAGTTGGATATGTTTGTGTTGTTTGAATGCCGAGAGTTGAAGTCATTTTAAGGGTGATACATTGAGTGTTATGGTGAGTGTGATGATGAAGCATGATGAGGGTGTAAGAGAGGTCATTGATAAGTCACAGTGGAGTGTGTAAGTGAGCTAAATGATGGTGGTTTTTGGTTGTGTTAACCGGCGCTAAGGACCAAGAAGAAGGAGACAAAATGAATTCTAGTGTTGGTTTTTGTGGCTTGGTCGAGTACTCCATGGGTCTAACACATTTTAGACATGACCAAAAATAGGTGTAGGGATCGTTGGATGGTTTGTATATCCGATAAGAGCTTGCACGAATTTATTTGCTAGACAAAACATATTTTTGGGTCGAGTTGGAAGTTATACGAGACACAAGTCTAACCAAAACATGAAATTTGTGTTGTGATCATAACGTGCCAAGTGCGTTGAGCTTTGGTAGATTTTAAGCAAGTAAATGATCGATTTAGAACACGAGGTTTGTCACACTCGATTCTCAGCTGGGTTGAGAATTAAGTGGTGTAAAAATATTATGTTGTTGTTAAGCTATGTTGCGCGTAAATTGGCCAAAGTGTTCGATCCTTGAGGCAGCCAAATCGAAAATTATATATGAAGTTTGGGCTTTGGATTGTGTTTAGGCTCGTTTGGTGGACTAGGCCCAAGTAAAGAAAAATAATAATAAGGATAAGGGTCCGTTTGGTGCGTTTGGTTTGTAGTATTATTGGGCTGAGGCCCAATGGGTCTAGCAGCCCATTTGGTGTATATTGGGTATTGGGTCGATGCCCAATATAGTTACTGAGTACTTGTGGAAATTTTCGTGAGTTCGGGAATTTATTTGGTCACGTTTGGTTAATTGACGAGACTTATGAGCGTTAAATATTAAACGTTAATTGTTTTAAATAAGTTCGCGATTTTGGACTATCAAGGTTCGTGTGTAAGCATCATTCCTAGGTAAATGATGAATCACAAATATCGTGGTGATTTAAAATAGTATCGTATGAATAACAAAAAAATTTTTTTTTGCTACTAGTAAAAACGGTTATTAGATAACGTAATGATTCATTAATCATCAATTAGCATTTACTATTCATAGGGGAAAATTACGAGAGGTTACACACACACACACAAATATATATATATATATATATATATATATATATATATATATATATATATATATATATATAATATATATATATATATATATATATATATATATATATATATATATATATAAGAATACCATTTTTTTTAGAAAAAAAAAAAAAAAAAAAAAAAAAAAAGTTTTGAGTTAATTATAAGACTAACGGTGCAAATTTTTGTTGCAAATGGTCGTTAGGTAACGGAAAAAACTAATGACAGTTTGTCTCAGGGAGCAAACCCATTATGGGTCGTAACCATAAGGACTGGATCCGTTAGAAAAAAAGTTTAGGGACTAAACCTGTTAAACCTAACAGACCACATAGACCATTTATGAAATTAACTCAAACTTTAACAATTAAATGAAAAAATTGTATAAAACAAAGCAAAAAATACCAAGTAAAATACATGTTGTGCCACTTATCACTCTTTTATTTTTTATTTTTTTTATTAACAGTATAAGTAAAGATAATATCCAAGGGGCTACAAGTCTACAACAATTATGTTTAGCCCAAGGAGATAGAAAATCCAAAATCTCACATTCAAATGACCCAATGTAGAATTGTTTCCATTTGGATAACAATTGTAACAAAGGACCCAGTTAGCCCAAACCAATATCAGCACACTTGTTTCAGAAACCCTAATACAATTTCAAAATGTCAGACAACATTCCTTATGAAATCCAATTGGAAATCATTAAAAAGGTTCCTGATGTCAAGTCATTGATTCGATGCAGGGCCGTTTCGAAACAATGGAAGTCTTTTATCGACAGCCCCGAGTTTATCACTAGTTACGGCGCCCGCGACACTCAGCCGCATCGTTTACTTTTAAGGTACAATTATCATGCGGTAACATATGTTTCTTTTGTAGATGATGAAAATGACATGTTGACCCAACAAGTCTTTGCTCCAAATGTTTCTGACCTCTTAAAACAGCTTGAGTATTCAGAAGTAATTGGTAACTCTTATGGCTTGTGGTGTTTGCACGGTTACAACAACTGGTCAACAGAGATGGTTGTTATTTGGAACCCATCAATCAGGAAATCCGTTGGTATTGTTGTTCCGCTTGTGCTCACCTGCTCCTCTAATTATATGACTCAAATTGGTTTTGGGGTTTGTCCTTCAACTTATGATCCAAGTATTGTTCGAATGTCTCACCAGGAGAAAGATACGCATAACCCAACATGGCAAGTTGGAATTTTTACATTGAGCTCCAAGACTTGGAAGATGATACCAAGTAGCAATCTGCCTCGCGTATCAATTGGAGTTAGATCGTTAACTCAAGTTGCTATAGATAGGTTTATTTATTGGATTTCTCATGATAGGGATGTTGCTATTGGTGGTTTCTCTCAATATAAGTATTTGATCTTGTCATTTGATTTGATTACCCATAAATTTAAAGAGATAAACCTTCCGGATAGAATAGCAAAGCAATTTGCAAGATATTGCTCCATTCATAATCTATGGGAGTCTCTTGTTGTGTCTGCATACACTAATGAGGTCAATGGACCAGTATATGGCATGTGGATGATGAGGGAGGAGGGTGGTGTTATGACATCTTTTACAAAGCTATTCACCATTAACACACCTGATTCATCAATATGGAGATTATTGGGATTCAGGAAGAGCGGTGAACCTATAATGGAAACTCTAAAGAAGAAGGAAGAACGGTGTGCTGCACTGGGAGTTTATGAACCATGCTCAGAACACTTCAATAATCTTGGGATTTATGGAGGAAATGGTTCGTTCTTCATTTGCCCTTACACTGAAACGCTACTTCTTATTGATCACTCGGATGGTTGTATTATTTCCAACGATTATTGAGGATGAAAATGATGGATATGGTGGAAGACGTGGAGCTAGGAATGATGAGTTTTGGAAGCTTACAAAGAAGCTGTTGAGCTATGATTTATGAAATTCTACTGAAGCTAATGTTAGTTCTACCAATGCTTGTGATTATGATGGTGTTTGTATTAATCACTTTGATGTAACTGCTAGTGCAAGTGCTTGATAATCATTTTGGCTCATCTTTACTCCTTTAATTGCTACTGTTAGCTCATATAACCCATTGCAGAATGCACTCCCTTAACTATCATTTGACCCCTGAGAAGTCAAACATATATGGAAAATGTCTAAGTATGTACCTGCTCCAATGCACGATTGGTAACAATTTTTATTGGAAAAACATATTATTGTTAAACTGCTGTAAAATAAATCTTTTCGAACCCGCTGTAACGCGCGGGTTTGTTATATCTCGTTGATAGCATTTTAAAACATAACTTACTGATATAAGTTTATAGTTCTTATATATGAGTTGCAAATTACACATGAATACCAAAAGTTTGAAAATTACGAAAGGTACCAGATGATGATGCTATATATGGAGTATAATTTGCGAGTTCTTTTGTATCAGCAACTAGGTAGTGCAAACCAATGTTCGGTTTCAATGGCTTATTGGTTGTTGCATTCATCGGACAACCATATCTCGTAATCGCATATACTTTGCCCCCCCCCCCCCCCCATGTGACTTTTTGTACTAAATTGTAAGCTCTATTAAGCCAGTGAAGCTCTAGATGTTGTGTAAAAGTTGCAACAAGCTTGTTCACAATCGACTTCCTGGGAAACCCTTCCATGTTGTTCATGTGTTGTTTGCGTAAGTTCCAAGCGTTGTTAAGCCTGTGTTCGTCTAGAGCGTTTTATAACTGTTCGATGAAATGACGCGCTGGAGCAATAATGACGTCAATTGGTACTCCAGCAACATTAAGATTATGAGAATAAAACATTATTGACCAGCATAACGAATGTTTGAGTTATCATATCTATGTTTCCTGACTATCCTCGTTTATATCCGAACATCTATCATTCACAAGAAAAGTTCAGTTTGCACAGTGGTTTGACATGGTCACACAACCTGTACAACGTGTTCATTATTTAAATCTTATAACATTCCTCGACTACATTGTCAATTATCAACGGTTTACCATTTAACTCATTTTTATAGAATACAGTAGCAAACAACCACCATACTTCACTGTTTTGAAAGCAAAAACCAACAGCAAAATTGCCCCATTTTGACAGCAAAATGGAAACCAAACAACCCCACTTTTGACATCTAAAATAGTAACCAAAAAACAACCCTCTTTTTACAGCAAAAACGGCTATCAAACACCCCATTTTGACAGCAAAAACAACAATCAGACACCTAGTGTTTTAACAACATATAAGCTACACACTACCAAACACCCCTTGGCCCTAACCTAATTATACATAACTTCTTATTTCATCATCAAACAATCGCATAAGCTGTTTTAATAAGCATTTCGAAAAACACAGAATACTGCTTATCTAAGTTTTGGGTATGAGCTTGTTGTTCACTTTCGGGTATTACAATGATTGGGCCTAACAGAATTGCAAGTGAGGCTCTTTGATAATTACAAGCCTAGGCCTAACTGGGCAATTTTGGGAAGCTACCAAAATACATGAATTATAATTGTAAATGTTATAATTGTAAATGCAATTTTGGGCCTGTTATACAGTTAGTTTATTTGGATGGTCTTATCTGTGCTAAATTGTTGTGTAGGGTTAAACATGACCATCCGAGAACCAAACTGAACCGAATAACTAAACAGAACAGGTCCAACAAAATGAACCGCTAAAGACTTGTTCGGTCATCAGTTTTAATTTTTTTTTTTTTTTGTGTTTAAGTTTAGGTTAGGCTTGGGCCAAAACTACCAAAAAAAAAAAAAAAAAAAAAAAAAAAAAAAAAAACCACCTAAATCGCCTAAATCAAACCAAAACGAACCACCACAAAACCGAAACCGACGAGTATATTGATTCGGTTATCGGTTCTCCATTCCAACATGTTTCAGTTCTCAGGTCGGATGTGCTTATGTGTATAGGTGTAAAAGGAATTGTAAAGAGTGGCTACAGTTCACATGGCGTGGTTTGTAAATATAGTGAAAACAAGGTGATCTCTTTCATAATGTTTTTGGTCTTGCAACTCTCAGATAGCGGCTAAAGTTGGAATAATAGCTTATACTTTAGGTCTAACATTAGTCATGTCGATAGGGCATGTTATCCTGACACCCCCTATATGGGGTGTTTGCAATCATTGGATGCAGCGGCCGGTTGTACTGTATGCTTTACGGGTTATACATTTGACTAATATAGTGTAGGTCCCACATAATAGGGGGTGTTAGGATAACACAACCCATGTCAATTTGTCAATCATTTTCCTATAATAAGCGACGCTCGTGGTTCTTTGACAATTATAAGTGACATGTAAGCCCCCAACAACGCACTTTTGGGAAACTGCAGAATACGTGAATGTCATATGTAACTTGCGTTATTCATAGTTTAGTACATTTAACATTTATTGTTGCTATATTTTATCTTTTAGGGTATGAAACAATTTCTGCTCAAACACGAAAAAAATGGTACGAAACAACAAACAATGAGAAATTTTTGGTTGCTTTTCAGTCGAATATATTGTAAAATATTGTTCAACCATTATAAACACATGAGGTTTTCCACCTTGGTAATGTTAGTTAGAGGAATATCATAATCCTACTCACCATTAGTTGTCTAATTGTAATTCATTAGTTGTACATTTATTAGGCTTAGTTGTAGCATAGCTAGCATGGGCTTATCCTTGTATCATGTATCCTATATATATATGTGTCGCATGTATGTTTTATCAGCAGACAATACAAAAAACAATATCAAACTATTGTAAATATGGGCTTATGGGCTTATAGGTGATGTCTATTCATCATTTTTTAGAGTTTTGTATCTTATAAATACACCCTTAATGTAACCTCTTGGATCACCACTTAATAAGAATTCTCCCTCATCTCATTCTTGTGTTCATGTTGTTTATTCTTGTACTCTATTTATAACACGTTATCAGCACGCTCTAAGTTTTATTTCTCGTTATAGGTGATGTTTATTCATCATTTCTTAGGGTTTTGTATCTTATAAATACACCCTTAATGTAACATCTTGGATCACCACTTAATAAGAATTCTCCTTCGTCTCATTCTTGTGTTCATGTTGTTTATTCTTGTACTCTATTTATAACACGTTATCAGCACGCTCTAAGTTTTATTTGTTTCTTTACCCGTGGTATGTCTTCGTTTCTTTTTTTTTAATATTGTTCGTAATTTGTTACTGATTGATCCCTGGCACATATTAATAACCTACTGCAATTAGTTGTATTATTTTATCAAACACCACACACCATACATATAGGGTAAATGCTATAGAATAGCAACGAACTTACTGATTTGTCCCGGATTGGATAATCTACAAATTTATTACCGATTTGACTAATTTTTTCTAAAGTTTTGTCCTAATAATAACAACCCTGTCAGTATTTGTGACAACGTTAGTCCTTTAACCAAACAAGCGTTTGCAAAATTAGTCCTTTTACTAACGTTCGTTTTGTTTTTCATTTTTGAGCGTTTGCAAAATTAGTCCTTTTACTAACGTTCGTTTTGTTTTTCATTTTTGGTCCTTTTGATTATTATTATTATTCTAAAAAATTCAAAAAAATTTATAAAAATTATAAAAACTTATAAAAATGCGAAAAAAATTTAAAAATTCGAAAATTTTTGAAAAATTTGAAAAAATTTATAAAAATTCGAAAAAACTTATAAAATTAGAAAAATTTATAAAAATTCGAAAAAATTTAAAAAATTTGTAAAATTCGAAAAAATTTATAAAAATTCGAAAAAATTTATAAAAATTCGAAAAAACTTGTAAAATTAGAAAAATTTATAAAAATTCGAAAAAATTTATAAAAATTCGAAAAAACTTATAAAATTAGAAAAATTTATAAAAATTCGAAAAAATTTAAAAAATTTGTAAAATTCGAAAAAATTTATAAAATTAGAAAAATTTATAAAAATTCGAAAAAATTTACAAAATTTGTAAAATTCGAAAAAATTTATAAAAATTCGAAAAAATTTATAAAAATTCAAAAACTTATAAAAATTCGAAAAAAAAATTAAAAATTCGAAAATTTTTGAAAACTTCGAAAAAATTTTAAAAACTTCGAAAAAATTTAAAAAATTCGAATTTTTTTAAAAATTCAAAAAATTCGAAAAGATTCGAAAAACTTATAAAATTCGAAAATTTTTGAAAAAATTTAAATTAGAAAAGTATTCGATTTTTTCAAAAATTTTCGAATTTTATAAGTTTTTCGAATCTTTTCGAATTTTTTGAATTTTTAAAAAAATTCGAATTTTTTAAATTTTTTCGAAGTTTTTAAAATTTTCGAATTTTTAATTTTTTTTCGAATTTTTATAAGTTTTTGAATTTTTATAAATTTTTTCGAATTTTTATAAATTTTTTCGAATTTTACAAATTTTGTAAATTTTTTCGAATTTTTATAAATTTTTCTATTTTTATAAATTTTTCTAATTTTATAAGTTTTTTAGAATTTTTATAAATTTTTTCGAATTTTTATAAATTTTTCTAATTTTATAAGTTTTTTCGAATTTTTATAAATTTTTTCGAATTTTTATAAATTTTTTCGAATTTTACAAATTTTTTAAATTTTTTTGAATTTTTATAAATTTTTCTAATTTTATAAGTTTTTTCGAATTTTTATAAATTTTTTCAAATTTTTCAAAAATTTTCGAATTTTTAAATTTTTTTCGCATTTTTATAAGTTTTTATAATTTTTATAAATTTTTTTGAATTTTTTAGAATAATAATAATAATCAAAATGACCAAAAATGAAAAACAAAACGAACGTTAGTAAAAGGACTAATTTTGCAAACGCTCAAAAATGAAAAACAAAACGAACGTTAGTAAAAGGACTAATTTTGCAAACGCTTGTTTGGTTAAAGGACTAACGTTGTCACAAATACTGACGGGGTTGTTATTATTAGGACAAAACTTTAGAAAAAATTAGTCAAATCGGTAATAAATTTGTAGATTATCCAATCCGGGACAAATCAGTAAGTTCGTTGCTATTCTATAGCATTTACCCCATACATATACTATTCTAAACCGACGCTCACTCACTCACAAAATAATTTAATAAAATATTCATATGTAGTCTTTTAATGAGTTACAGTATCACATGCACATATATATATTTTTTTTATAAGCTTTGAGTTAAAGTCATAGTGAAAGTGTTAACTATAATTGTGGTGCTCATCTGCTTATTATTTGTACTAGTTTATAGACCCGTGAAATTCACGGGATTAAATTTAAAACAGTTAAATGTTAGTTTTGTTATTATTATGAACATAAATATGTTTATATAAGCGATTGACTTGTGATATCATGCGACCAAAAGCATGTGTTATATGCATGAATAGATAATAGTTTATAGACCCCGTGAAATTCACGGGGCAAAAAGAAACCGTTGACATTGTCTCTATAAGAGGTCGATTTTCAGGTGGCGTTAAGAAACCATAGTCATTATGGAAGATAAAATGCCAGATAAAATGTCTAAAGTATGGCAACTTTTAATTAAAAATTATGATAAAAGATGTTGGATAACGGCTATGCACCAAATAAATATCCAAAGCATGTCCAATCTCAATCAAATCAACAAATGAAGTAAGAACAAACTCATGTTCTATCTTGCTAAGACTCCAATCCTCACACATCTGCACAGTTGGAATTCGAAAATAGTATGCAACAACATTGTTGTATTGACTTAGATGATGGCCTATTAAAGATTTAACGGTGTGTATACCGAAATGGCATGTTTTCACATTGCATATCATATGTTAATCACCACCCCAATAATCGTACAATCTATTTGTCGTCACAATTCCACCGCCATGGTGAACACATATATAAATCGTAGGAGCAGCATTGTAAATAAACATTACTAAAGCTTACTTGAAAGGCCTAATCATGCGACTTTGTTGAGAAACAGAAAAAACAACAGGCATTCTATACCTTGATGATTCTAATGAAGAAAAGTATTAATTTGTTAACTTTTTATAAGAGAGTTTAGGGGATTATATTAGTGAAGTTGTTAGACAAAATTGGAAATTGATTTTTGAATAAAAATTGAAATCAAGCTAAATTTGAGGGGGATTACATTTTAATATGGTTTTAAAATTTTGAAATATTTGCTTATTTTCCCTCTTATATAACAAAAAGACTATGACACATGTTATTGAATGTGTTAATCTATCAACATTTCTAGAAATGATGCGTATAACATATGGTAAAAAGCAATCAACCACATATGTAAAACAAAGTTATGAAATAAATACAATGTTTTCATTCAAGCAACTCATCGTGATGATGAAAAAAAAGAAAAATGTACTAATAAACAATAAACAATATTTTAAAGTTTATGCGTAATACGTGCAATAGAAACTAAAGATTTTGAAGAACTTCCTTGTAGACCACATTCGTTGTCCTTGTGGAGATGTTGCCTTGATCATCGCATATCAAAACTTTAATTCCTTTTTTTGAAGTAACCCGCGAAACTGCGACGTACAACTGACCATGGGAAAAAACCGGACGTGGTAGGTAAAGACCGACTTGTGAAAGTGACTGACCTTGGCTCTTATTAATGATCATTGCAAACGAAACAGAAATAGGGAATTGCTTTCTAATCATCTTTACTGGCATACGCTTGTCTAAGGGTGTGAGGCGCATTCTTGGAATCAATGTAAGTCCTTCTAGACCGGTGGAACCGATAATTTTTGCTTGGATAACCGTTGGTGCCATCTTTACAACCTTCAGTCTTGTCCCGTTGCACAAACCATTAGCCGGATCAATATTTCTTAACAACATTATAGGTGTACTGATTTTAAAGGGGTGTTTGGCACAAGCTTTTACTTTGACTTTTTAGTTGTTTTGTGGAGTTTGACCACTTGGACTACTTTGATTTAGCTTAATTTAAGTCATATTAGCTGATAGTTAGTGGTTTTAAGCTGATTTCATTGAATTTGCAAGTTTAAGTTGGTTGTTTAAGTATTGAGGGTTGAAACTGCTTTATTGGCTTATTATTGAGATAAGCAGTCATTAGGTCTTATAATTGAAGTTTATGTGTTCAAATCAGTAATATAGGTTGATTTCTAAGAGTTTATTGCATTACACATAGAATTGTGGTCATTTTGCTCAATTTTGGTCAAAACTTCACATCAGTATGCATTTTCCACCATCAGACTGAGTAGCTGATTCATAGACCCATACTTATTGTTTTAGAGCTTTTTCATAAGCTCAAAAGTGCCTCAGTGGGCTGTCTTAGCCTTAATTGCTTATTTGGATAATTTGTGCTTATTGGCTGTTGTTTACTACTTTTTCTGTTCTCATTAGCTTATTTAGATTGTTTTTAGTTAATTATAGCTTATTTAAGTTTTGCCTTAAGTTTTTCTTAGCTTATTTGCTTATTATCAGTTTCTATTAGCTTCTCATTCCTTATATCTCACATGTAACAACCTAACTGTTATTTCCAAGACATATAAACTAACATAATGCAAAGGGTGTTCATATATTTTCGGTATACTATTTATGATGTAACAATTTGGGATTTTATTATAATTGAAAAACAAATTGTGTAACCATTGTCTAGATAAAGCAAATTTGACTCTAAATTAATACAAATAAGTATACTTTATTACAATGAACATCACGTAAAAACATAACTTCAGCAATGAAAAAGCAAAGAACACGAAAGGTTTTGTAAATACATAAAATGCAAGTAACTCAAAATTAATTCACAGCAACCTCCATCATAATCATCTTGCAAGACCCAACCTTCTCAATTCACTACTCTCATACATTTTTTCCTCTCGACAATCTTCTGAATATGTGGTCGAAATAAAATTTTAACTGCATATCTTTAAGCAGCATAGACCCCTCAAAAGTCTTTATGGAAAACACCAAACCTTCACAAGTTTGTTGTGTAATCTGTGATCTTCAAACTCAAACAGCTCCTTAACCGAACGCACCCTGACCTGCCACCTTTTCCACCATGGAACACCATCTCCTGTATCTTGAATGTGTCCAAACACAATAAAATGCCATAATCCACAGATTCCACCTGTATGTTGCTCTGTGCCCTATCAATCAAATTCTTCCCTCACTGGCAGCTTTCCCCGCAATGGCCTCCAAACAAATACATTTACTTTTCTAGGTATAATTTTGTTCCAAAGTGTTTGCTCCACACTATTCTGCTTGGTCCACATCTTCTCGATCAACTCCGTCAACTATTTAAAATAACATACACAATAATATTGAAGCATACCAAGATAATGTACATATATAAAAAAATGTATGACAACCAAATATGCATAAGACATTTTTAAAAAACAGCTTTGTGGAGCATAAGTTCTGAAGATTGAAGATACAACACAATAGCAACAAAGAGTTGTGTTATCTTTCAAGAAATAGTGTATGCAGGGTGTCATATATATGAAGGCATGAGCTTCAAAAGGCAGTTCCTCGATATAGCCTAATGCAATAAACTTTAATCACCCAAAAATTAAAAAAGAAACCACATAAAATGAACAGAATTCTATAATTCTTAAGGAAGTCGTTCAAGTTTGAGTACCAAAATATATAGTCCTTTATCTCGGTTCATTAGGTACAACAGAAATATCATTCGTACAACTATAGGTTTCAAATCATTACCTTAGTAACTCGTTTATATGAGAAGGCAATAGGCTCATTAAGCAACATTGTCCAGCATAAAAGAAAATGTAATATGATCACCCTGTAAAATATGACCCTACTTAAGAACTTATAACTCTAGAACTCACAGCAATTTTGAGTAACTTACAATTTCATAAGAATTTGAAAATTGTGTTACGAAAAAATTTCAATATTATAATCTAAAGCAAATTCATTTCATTTTGTAGTTTTAGTAAAAATGCAGTTTTAGGAACTGAATATGCAAGCTTCATATATAAAATAATTGGTCTGGTTCATACATACTTCCAAAACGTCTAAAAACTTGTTTGGCAATAACCTGACCAAGATTATCAAAGTAGGTAAGTATTGAGCCGAATACAAAAAAATGGGTATAAACTTGACCCATTCTTTCAAATGGGTAAGAATCTGATCTAGTAATCAAAATGGTTTTCTTAAGTACCTGTTGGAGGAGTTTTTGTCGAGGAGCTTTTATTGGATCACACTGTATCTCTAAGTCTTGAATTCCCATGTTTTTCTTCATGTTTATTGATCAATATGGCACCCCAAATAGCTTCCATGTCAGCCTATTGCACTGTAGTTTTAGTAAAAATCGTCAGTCAGTTTATCAATATGTTTTCCCCACAAGCAGAAAAGAATAGGCAGAAATAATGAAGGGCTTATTCGATAAAAAATCAAAACGAAGCTTGAAAAATAAAATTGTTCCAATGCACCTTCACACCACCAATAAGAGGGAGGATGCTTAGAAAAGATGGACAAATACAGATACATATACATGTATAATATGCACACTATCTTTTTAGAAAAATTATTAATACAGTGATGCCATGATAGTAGATGTACTTTTGTTGCAAGTAGCTAATTATTGCTTAACACATCAGCATCATGACCCAAGTAAAAACCTTTAATTAATAGTATGAAGATAGATGCATCGATGAGACCTTTTGTAGCTATGTGAGTTGCGGTTATTATCAAAGAGAGGCCCGAAACTTTCCACTTTCATATTTTGTAACGACTAAGTTTGGTTCATGTTCTAACGCCATATGCTGCAAATTAAAAAAAATATATTAAAGAAAAAACATCCATCCATAACAATATTAGCAAAAGATTATGAATAAGCTTTTCTGGTTCTGAATAAGCTTTTCTGATAGCGGGAGGAAGCATGTAAAGTGGACACATACCTAAAACCATGAAGACCTCTTTTGTATCAACGCAACCTAAAATACATTTGGATAAAATAATACATTTCAAAAGATATATCTAAATAATCTAAAACTTTATAAGTAAAAGTAGGTAAAAGTTTTTATCTCTTGAAAAATCAAGCACAACTTACAGAACAATGGAGTCACCTCGCTTATTCTTTATTAGCCACCCCATCTCTACAAAAATGGATCTTAAATGACAAATGTGCCTGGATTTAATAGTACAAAAAACAATATTACTATAAAATAACTAACCATTTGACTTGAAATAATCTCATGGTAAAATGATTGGGAGGCCTAAATTATGTGCCTAAATTCATGCCTAAACATGTGTGGCATGCTCCCGATGGTTTGTGAAAAAGTGGGTCCCCTAGTTGCAGCCATCGGGATATGCAGTACACAGGCTTCACAATATTCCACCAACTTGTCAAACAACACTCTAAAAATCTAACTAACACTTAAAATTGTAGGAACATTGTGGTGTTTTCAGCACCACAATGTTTAAAAACATAAAAAAAACCATCAAACAAAAGTTCACAAAAACATATTTAACCCGTGATCAATTCAACCCGAATCTGGAAATTGCATACATGCTAACGAATACTTAAATTAGTTTTTTAAATTGCATACATGTGAAGAAAGTAATATTAATGTATTATTAATAGCTAGCACAAGAATATAGAACGGTAGAAAAATCACCTTGTGAAGGATAAGGTGCGAAGAAAGATTGCGACTTTGCAATCATTTGCGGGCCTACAAAACAACATAGATTTAGATTATGTGAAAATCAAAAGAAAAATGAAACAATTTTTCTATGGTAATCTTACACACTGCCAATAAAATAAAATCACAAACATATAAAGCACAATTACGAATCATAAACATTGGAAGGTCGCTTACCACAACAGAAAGCACATGCTTGGTGGGCTAGTACTTAATATTCAACCTGCACATTATATAGGTTCGTACTTTGTAACATTTCATCGAACACATGCTGTTCAAACACCCAAAATTCTATAAAAAAATTGTGAATTTCATATAATCAGTTGACAAAAAACCCAAAAAAGTATATCCAAGTTATAATAAACATTTTACCTATTTATTGCTCGTGAAATTATCTTCCAACTGGGTAAAATATCAAGGCCAACGTCACATGATCAAATAGTTGAAACTATATTAACATATCAATGTAATCAACAAAAAACTTAAATAAGTTGGACGCATTACCTTAGATAAACGGATTTGGTATCATCTTCATTCTTGTTGTATGGTAACCTAGAAAAAACATGAATTCTTTTAGGCATTTCATCAAACACTTGATATTCATAGTTAATAACATCCGTTAGTGAACATAACGTTCGATTAAATACTTTCATATAATCGGATTTAAGAATATAAATCCCAACATTAAAATGGAATTATACCCTTAAATTTCAAATTAGAAGCGTAAGAACAAAGATATCTTACTTGAAGATATGAAAGGTTAACAAATGATGAAGAATGAAAAATGTTGATTGTGGTCGTTATTGAGGAATCATACTCTCGCTACAATGCTGATCATGATTAGTTTCGTGAAAAATCAAATATGAAAATAATGGCGATTATCTGATGATAATGGCGGCTTATGTTTTTTGAATGATATTGGGTTTGGGTTTTTTTGAATGAATCTGTGTATAAAGCTTTTGGGATAGGTGAGTTTTTTACATAACAAAGGGGGTGGGAAACAACTGGTCCGAATTTGGTGAGGCTTCTGGCATAAGTTTTGCTTCATTCCTTAATTAGTGTTTATTTCAAAATTATTAAAGTAAAATGACTAATGTAGACATCTTAGAATTTCAGCATTTCTTTTTCATAAGGGCATTCATGGTCTTTTTCAACAGCTGTATATTAGAATATATAGATACAAAAATCTTACGTAATGTGTTGTTCTATATGTATCGTTTTTTTTTTATCATTAAAAAAAAAAAAAAAAAAAAAAAAAAAAAAAAAAAAAAAAAAAAAAAAGAACCTCAAAGTTCTAATATGGTTCTTTCAAGAATCAATATGAAAAAAATAATAAAAAATAAAAAATCATAACCTCATGTTATGACTGAAAAATAACATAACCTCAAGTTATGTTAAAAGTAAAAAAATAAAAAATAAAAAAAATAAAATGATAATTAGAACCTCAATTTCTAATACATCTAGGTCCATTCCAATCTTGCTCATTACTGTTACAAATGATATATTACTCGTAATAATGAATAACAAACTTCATCGGTTTAGCTTTTAACAATGTAAATTTCTAATGCAAGGATTAGTATGTTTTACGTGGTCTAAATATTTGCAACGTTTGCTAAATGCCACACTTGTTTTTTTTATTGTAGTTAACATGTCAAATTCAAAGCTTTCAAATATTGATTTTGCTGTTCTTGACATCTCTAGAAAAGACTATCTCCCTTGGACTCTTGATGCTAAGATCCATTTAACTGCAAAAGAATTGGGAGAAACGATCAAAACTGGAAATACGGCCTCTGCACAAGCACGTACCAAAGCCATGATATTCCTGCGTCATCATCTTCATGAGGACCTAAAAAAGGAATATCTGACGGTGAAAGACCCGTTAATATTATGGCAAAGTTTAAAGGAAAGGTTTGATCATCAAAAACAAGTAATCCTTCCTAAAGCTCGCTATGACTGGATGCACCTCAGGTTGCAAGATCTTAAAACTGTCAGCGAGTACAATTCCGCAATGTTTAGCATCACATCTAAACTAACATTGTGCGGAGAAAAGATTACTGAAGAAGACATGCTAGAGAAAACTTTCTCTACTTTTCATGCTTCAAATATGCTCCTACAACAACAATATCGAGAACGTGGCTTCAAAAAATACCACGAACTAATATCTGTTCTCCTTGTTGCTGAACAAAATAACGAGCTTTTGATGAAAAATCATCAAGCACGCCCCACTGGTTCTACTGCATTGCCTGAAGTGCATGCAACATCAAATGTGAGGGGTCGGGGTCGTGAACATGGTAATAACCGTGGAAATGAACGAGGTCGTGGTCGTGGTTGAAATATGGTTTGGCATCGTGATGGTTATAATCCTAAGCTATATGATTTCAAGAAAAAAGATGATAAAGGCAAAAGGATTCAACATCAAGCTCCTAAGAAATCTGGAAATGTGTGCCACAGATGTGGCATGAACACTCATTGGGCAAAACAGTGTCGCACCTCCAGACACTTTGTTGATCTTTATCAAGCATCACTAAAAAAGAAAGGAAAAGACATTGAAACAAATTTCATTGATAATTTCAATGATGATGAGCCAATTCCCAATGTGCGCTTCGACTCCTCAGATTTCTTTGATGATGTCGAAGATGTTGTTGCTTCCTTTTCCAACGATGGACATAATAACTAGCTATCTAGTTGCATTTTTATTTTTCCGCAATAAGTGTTTAATTTTAAATTTTGTTTTGAATAAGCTAGGTTTGTTCTAGCATTGTTACTCATGTTTTGAATTTTAATTAATGAAGTATTTATTTTTTTCCTTAAAGTTTTCTTTGAAATGCTTATTTATTTATTTATTTATTTATTTTTATGTTCAAAGATATGCAAAGCATTTTGGAAAACGGTGAAGATGAGTGTCTAGTAGATAGTGGAACAACAAATACCATTTTGAAAAACAGAAAATACTTTTATGAATTTCATATAGCAAATGCAAATGTCAACACAATTTGTGGTACTAGCAACTTGATTGAAGGCTCTGGCAAAGCCTGCATTGTGTTACCTAAAGGTACACAATTAATAATAAATGATGCGTTATATTCTAGTATATCCAGGAGAAATCTACTAAGTTTTAAAGATATAAGACGCAATGGTTATCATCTTGAAACCATGACTCAAAATGAAATTGAGTATCTCCAAATTACATCCAATAAAAATGGAAAAAAGACCATAATGGATAGAATGAAAGGTCTATCTTCTGGATTGTATTTTACATACATCAATCAGACAGAAATAAATATGGTTTCTACCCGAAAGGATATAGATCCCAAAATATTTACCCTTTGGCATGATCGATTAAGTCATCCGGGTGATATTATGATGAGGAGAATAATTGAGAGCTCAAATGGGCATCCACTAAAGGATCTCAAGATCCTATTATCAAAAGAATTATCATGTGGAGCATGCTCTCTTGGAAAAATGATAACTAGGCCCTCAATCAATAAACTTGAAAAAGAATCTCCTTTGTTTCTAGAAAGAATTCAAGGAGACATTTGTGGGCCAATTACTCCTCCGTGTGGACCATTTCGATACTTTATGGTATTAATTGATGCATCATCCCGATGGTCCCATGTTTGTCTGTTAGCATCAAGAAATGTTGCTTTTGCGAGGCTATTAGCCCAAATAATTCAATTAAGAGCACATTTCCCAGATTATCAAATCAAAAAGATCAGACTTGATAATGCAAGAGAATTTACATCTCAATATTTAATGATTTTTGTATGTCACTTGGGATTATGGTTGAGCATCCTGTAGCACATGTGCATACACAAAATGGTCTAGCTGAATCTTTAATAAAAAGATTACAACTTATTGCTAGACCACTACTTATGAAATCAAAATTGCCATCCTCTGCATGGGGACATGCTATCTTACATGCTGCTGCTCTTATTAGATTAAGACCAAGCGCATCTCATAAGTATTCTCCACTCCAACTGGTTTCTGGAAGAGAACCAAGTTTGTCTCATCTAAAAGTCTTTGGTTGTGGTGTCTATGTCCCAATAGCACCACCACAATGAACAAAGATGGGACCTCAAAGAAGATTGGGAATTTATGTTGGTTTTAATTCTCTATCAATCATAAAATATTTGGAACCATTAACTGGAGATGTTTTTACAGCACGCTTTGCTGATTGCCAGTTTGATGAAACAATGTTCCCAATCTTAGGAGGAGAAAATAAAAAGTTGGACAAACAAGATGTAACTTGGAATGCATCACATATATCTTTTCTTGACCCTCGGAGTGGTCAATGTGAATTGGAGGTTCAAAAGCTCATTCACTTGCAAAGAATAGCAAATGAATTGCCTGATGCATTTACAGATACAAAAAGAGTTACAAAATCATATATTCCAGCTTTAAATGCGCCTTCTCGAATTGATATTCCTGAAACTCTGAATGAGTCAAATGTACGCAGAAAGCGTGGAAGACCAATGGGTTCTAAGGATACAAATCCACGAAAAAGGAAAGAGCAGAATACAACTGGCAAAGTCCAAGAAGTTGTTATCAATAAAATCCTAGAAGAGATTTATAATAACACAGAAAATGTGGAAAAATCTCTTGAAAATGGCCATGTACCTAATGAATATGAGATCTCAATAAATTTTGTTCAAAATGGTACAACATGGAATCGAAATGAAACATGTGTTGATGAAATCTTTGCATATGCTATAGCAAGTGAAATAATAAATGATGAAGTTTCTGTGCCAAAATCTATTGGAGAATGTCGACAAAGAAAAGATTGGAAAAAATGGCAAGATGCCATACAAGCTGAACTAGATTCACTTGAAAAGCGCCAAGTATTTGGCCCTGTGACATTAACCCCAAATAATGTGAAGCCGGTAGGCTATAAATGGGTATTTGCTATAAAAAGAAACGAGAAAAATGAAATTGTGAGATACAAAGCAAGACTTGTAGCACAAGGTTTCTCACAAATACCCGGGGTAGATTATGAAGAAACATATTCACCTGTTGTGGATGCAACGACTCTCAGATTTTTAATTAGTCTTGCAAATGTTGAAAGGCTCCAAATGCGCCTTATGGATGTTGTCACAGCTTACTTGTACGGATCACTTATAGTGACATTTACATGAAAATCCCCGAAGGATTGAAAATGCCGGAAGCTTGTAAATCTAAGCCCCGTGAAATGTTTTCAATTAAATTGAAAAGATCTTTATACGGTCTAAAACAATCAGGACGAATGTGGTATAATCGCCTGAGTGAATATCTTTCAAAAGAAGGATACAAAAGTAATCAAATAAGTCCGTGTGTTTTTATCAAAAGATCAAAGGGGAGTTTCACAATCATTGCAGTGTATGTTGATGATTTAAATATCATCGGAAATATTGATGAAATTGAACATACTGAAAATTTGTTAAAGAATGAATTTGAAATGAAAGACCTTGGTATGACAATTTCAAAAGACTGAGACTGTTTACATGCATCAGCCTCCTGGCTTTTGGGATCCTGCATATCCTAATTATGTTTGTTTATTGCAGAGATCTCTTTATGGTCTCAAGCAGGCTCCTCGGGCTTGGGTTCAACGCTTTGCTACTTATATTCTTCGGGTTGGATTTACTTATAGTTGTTGTTACTCCTCATTATTTATCTACAGGCAGGGGTTGACACTGCTTATTTATTATTGTATGTGGATGATATTGTTCTCACTGCTTCATCTGACAGTTTGTGACAGCAGGTTATTGCTTCTTTACATCGGGAGTTTTTTCTATGACAGATTTGGGTTCTCTTAATTATTTTTAGGCATATCTGTTACACGTGACTCTTCAGGGATGTTTTTGTCTCAGCGCAAGTATGCTACAGAGATTCTTTAGAGGACTCATATGGTTGGTTGTAACCCCAGTCGGACTCCTGTTGATACCGAGTCTAAATTGGGTGATGATGGTGATCCGAATTCTGATTCGACGTTATATCGGAGTCTTGCGGGTTCTCTTAAGTATCTTACTTTCACGCGCCCTGATATTTCTTATGTTGTGCAACAAGTTTGTCTACATATGCATGATCCGCGAGAGCCTCATTTCTCGGCTCTTAAGCAGATTCTAAGGTATGTTCGGGGCACTTTAGACTATGGGTTACAATTTTTCTTATCTTCTACTTCTTCATTGGTTGCATATTCGGATGCGGTCGGGCTGGTTATCCTACTACTTGGAGATCTACTTCTGGCTATTGTGTGTTTCTTGGCAACGATTTGCTCTCGTGGTCCTCTAAGCGTCAACCGACGCTTTCTCGTTCTAGTGCTGAAGCCGAGTATCGGGTTGTTGCTAATGCATTTGCTGAGACATGTTGGTTACAAATTCTTCTGCATGAGTTGCATACTCCTTTGTCATCTGTTACGCTTGTTTACTATGACAATGTTAGTGCTGTCTATTTGTCCTATAATCCGGTTCAGCATCAACGTACGAAGCATATAGAGATTGATATTCACTTTGTACGGGATTTGGTTGCTGCTGGTCAAGTTAGAGTTCTTCATGTTCCCCCACGTTATTATTACGCGGATATCTTCACCCAAGGCTTACCTTCCGCTTTATTTGAGGAGTTTCGTACCAGTTTGAGTGTCCGATGTCCTCCCGCTCAAACTGCGGGAGAGTGTTAGTTAGAGGATTATCATAATCCTACTCACCATTAATTGTCTAATTGTAATTCATTAGTTGTACATTTATTAGGCTTAGTTGTAGCATAGCTAGCATGGGCTTATCCTTGTATCATGTATCCTATATATATGTGTCGCATGTATGTTTTATCAGCAGACAATACAAAACAACATCAAACAATATTATCTCACTTATCTTACATGTAGTGGTTTACACTTATTCTCCGGTTTTTATTTAGAGGGGAAAGGAAGTGAAAGGAAGGATGAAGTGGAAAATGACTAAAAAGAAGAGGGGAGATTATTTATTTATTTATTTCTTTTTTTATCAGCAAAAAATATACAGGGAAAACTAGCAAGCAACTAGAAAAAAGTTACATATTACAAGCAATGGCGAGGTTTTGTAACCAAACCCCCCTCAACATCTTACAATTCTTCGGTCGATTACAAAGCCAAAAAAGGATCTAAAAACTATGTCGTCAAAAATATTGGACTTACGAGGCTTTACCGAATCAAAAATAAAGGAATTGTGGAAAGTCCACAAAACCCAAAATGCCGTACAAATAACCGCATCAAAGCATTTTTGTTGCATAACAGAAAAGCTTAGGGGAGATGATTAAACTTGTCAATCTTAAGCTTCATGCTCACAGTAAACAAAAGTCAAAGAAAGAAAGATGATCAAATCATATATCAATCGACTATAACTCATCATATCATCTTTTCAATGAGTCAGTAGGTCACCTTAATCTAAGGTGCCAAACTACATAAATAAACCAGAAACAACAAACTCTATCAAATTGTTCTTCACTTTATGCAGCTGCGATGGTCGATGGATGGAAGAAGGAACCGAACATATTCATATAATTTGTGAGTTGTCATTACACAACTGTAAGAATTTCTTTCACAATAAAAGGGAGCATAACTCGTTTGGTCCCTGAGACATTTCCGGGTTTAAAGGGTTTAGTCCTTAATTTCATAAATGGTCCCTGTGGTTTTTCGGGTTTAACGGGTTTAGTCCCTAAACTTTTTTTTTAACAGATTCAGTCCCTGTGGTTGCGACCCATAACGGGTTTGGTCCCTGAGACTAACTGTAGTTAGTTTTTTTCTGTTAGCTAACGCCCGTTTTCAACAAACATTTGCATCGTTAGTTCTTTATATTAACGATCGTTTATACTTAACTCAAGATTTTTTTTTCCTAAAAAATTAAAAAAATTAAAGGAAAAATGGTTTTCTTATAATATTTTTTTAAATATCTTTAAAATTTATACACTATTTTTATACACTTTTTCATACTGACATTTTTATACACACATTTTTATACACACGTTCTTATACACATGTTTTTATACACATTTTTATACACACGTTTTTATACACACGTTTTTGTACACACATTTATACACATATTTTTATACACATTTTTATACACATATTGTTTATACACGTTTTTATACACACGTTTGTATACATATTTTTATACACAAATTTTTATGCACGTTTTTATACACATGCTTTTATACACATGCTTTTATGCACACGTTTTTATACACATTTGATACGCACATTTATACACACATTTTTATACACATATTTCTATACACATTTTCCTTATTTTTATACACACATGTATACACACGTTTATACACACACGTGTGTATCAAAATGTGTATAAAAATATGTGTATAAATGTGTGTATAAAATGTGTGTATAAATGTTCGTATAAATGTGTGTATAAAAACGTGTGTATAAAAGTATGTGTATAAAAACATGTGTATAAAAACGTATATAAAAATATGTGTATAAAAATGTGTATAAAAACGTGTATAAAAACGTTTATAAAAATGTGTGAATAAAAACGTGTATAAAAATGTGTATAAAAGCGTGTATAAAAACATGTATATAAAAACGTGTGTATAAAAAATGTGTGTATAAAAATATGTATAAAAACGTGTATAAATTTTAAAGATATATATATATATATATATATATATATATATATATATATATATATATATATATATATATATATATATATATATATATATATATATATATATATAAGAAAACCATTTAAAAAAAAAAAAAAAAAAAAAAAAAAAAAAAAAAAAGTTTTGAGTTAAGTATAAACGGTCGTTAGTATAAAGGACTAACGGTGCAAATTTTTGTTGCAAACGGTCGTTAGATAACGGAAAAAACTAACGACTGTTTGTCTCAGGGACCAAACCCGTTATGGGTCGCAACCACAGGGACTGGATCCGTTAGAAAAAAAGTTTAAGGACTAAACCCGTTAAACCCGACAGACCACATGGACCATTTATGAAATTAACTCAAACTTTAACAATTAAATGAAAAAATTGTATAAAACAAAGCAAAAAATACCAAGTAAAATACATGTTGTGCCACTTATCACTTTTTTTTTTTTTTTTTTTAACAGTATAAGTAAAGATAATATCCAAAGGGCTTACAAGTCTACAACAATTATGTTTAGCCCAAGGAGATAGAAAATCCAAAATCTCACATTCAAATGACCCAATGTAGAATTGTTTCCATTTGGATAACAATTAACAAAGGACCCAGTTAGCCCAAACCAATATCCAAAATCTCACATTCCAACCCTTTTCAGAATTATCAGCACACTTGTTTCAGAAACCCTAATAAAATTTCAAAATGTCAGACAACATTCCTTTTGAAATCCAATTGGAAATCATTAAAAAGGTTCCTGATGTCAAGTCATTGATTCGATGCAGGGCCGTTTCGAAACAATGGAAGTCTTTTATCGACAGCCCCGAGTTTATCACTAGTTACGGCGCCCGCGACACTCAGCCGCATCGTTTACTTTTAAGGTACAAAGATGCTGTTAGTCCTCTTAAGGTGAAATATGTTTCTTTTGTAGATGATGTCTCTTTCCCCAACAACAACAAGACTTTGCTCCAAATGTTCCTAACCTCATTAAACAGCTAAAATGTTCGACTGTAATTGGTAGCTCTTGTGGCTTGTGGTGTTTGCACGATTACAACTGCTTGGGAACAGATATGGTTGTTATTTGGAACCCCTCAATCAGGAAATCCGTTGGTATTCTTGTGCCTCGTTTGCTCAACAGCACCTCTGAAAACTTTACTTTTTTTGGTTTTGGGGTTTGTTCTTCAACTTATGATCCAACTATTGTGGGAATGTCTTGGTATTGTAGGAAAAATCAGCATAACATAACGTGGCAAGTTGGAATTTTTACATTGAGCTCCAAGACTTGGAAGATGATACCAAGTAGCAATGTGCCTCGTGAATCAATTAGATTTGTATCGTCAACTCAAGTTGCTATAGATAGGTTTATTTTTTGGGTTGCTTATGATAGGATTGTTGGTAATGATGGTGTATCTCAATGTAAGAGTTTGATTGTGTCATTTGATTTGATTACCCATGATTTTAAAGAGGTAAACCTCCCGGTTAGTATAGCAAACCCGGTTAGTCTAGCAGACCAGGCTTCACGATATATCTCCATTTCTAAGCTAAACGAGTCTCTTGTTTTGTCTGCATACGATCTTGAGGTCAATGATGAACTAGTATATGGCTTATGGATGATGGGGGAGGAGGGTGGTGTTATGACTTCTTTTACAAAGCTATTCACCATTAAGACACCTGATTTATCAATACGTAAATTATTGGGATTTAGGAAGAGTGGCGAACCTATAATGGAAACTGTAAAGGACGAACAGTATGCTGCACTCGAAGTTTACGAACCATGCTCAAAACACATCAATAATCTGGGGATTTATGGAAAAAAGTTTAAATTCTTCATTCGCCCTTACACCGAAGCACTACTTCTTATTGATCGCTCGGATGGGTGTATTATTTCCAGCGATTATTGAGGATGAAAATGATGGCTATGGTGTAAGATATGTACCTGGGAATGACGAGTTTATGGCGTATGGATGATGGGGGAGGAGGGTGGTGTTATGACTTCTTTTACAAAGTTATTCACCATTAAGACACCTTTTATCAATACGTAAATTATTGGGATTTAGGAAGAGTGGTGAACCTATAATGGAAACTGAAAAGGACGACGTAGTGTTTGCTAAATTCGAAGTTTACAAACTATGCTCAGAACACATAAATGGTATTGGGATTAATGGAGCATATGGTTCATTCTTCATTTGCCCTTACATCGAAGCGCTACTTCTAATTGATCACTCAGATGGTTGTGTTATTTCCAACGATTATTGAGGACGAAAATGAGGATGAAAATGATGGCTATGGATGTGGAGCTAGGAATGACGAATTTTGGAAGCTTACAAAGAAGTAGTGGGGAGCAAGGATTTATGAAATTTTACCGAAGCTAATGTAAGTTCTACCAATGCATTGTGTTTCTAACAATCACATTGATGTAACTGCTAGTGCAAGTGCTTGATAATCATTTTGGCTCATCTTTACTCCTTTAATTGCTAATGTTGACTCATATAACCCATTGTAGTCATTGGAAATGCACTCCCTTAACTATCATTTCTTCTTGAGAAGTCAAACATAAAGTAAAATGTGTATGTACTTATGCGCTGAATAAATTTCCTCTACTTTGATATAACAGTGGTCACTAATCTAATTGACCTGTAGAGAAGTCGAACATAAATTAGAAATGGCTAAGTAAGTCTTTATATGCTAAATTGTTACCTTCTTGATCTTTATCTAAACACCTGCTTGAATAGGGTCTTTCCGGTCATAAAACAGGGATGTTTAAATCTGTTACAACAGTTTATTTGGATGGTATTATTTGGCTAAGTTGTTGTGTATACCAAAGTAAAAGGAATTGTGGATAGTGGCTTAAGTTGGAATGGTACCATCTGTAAATTCAATGGTGAATACCAGGAATTTACATGATCACTCATCAGTTCAATTCTCTTCATTTGTTTTTGGTCATGCACTTTTAAGAAATATTTT
>CP139503.1:25357561-25512828 GCA_021014915.2 Artemisia tridentata subsp. tridentata | reverse complement strand
TAATGCACGTTACCTTGAAAATACCAAACTATTACTCCCTCCGTCCCACTATAAGTGTCCACAATGGACTATTCAAAGTCTTTGTTTTTCAACTTTGACTGTAAATATTTTTGTTTGTGTTATATAATACTTGATGAAAGTTATATGAATTGATTTAGTTTTAGATGTGTTTTCATTGGGTATACTTTTCATCAAGTATTATATAACACAAACAAAAATATTTACGGTCAAAGTTGAAAAACAAAGACTTTGAATATTCCATTGTGGACACTTATAGTGGGACGGAGGGAGTATAATTCTAAACTCATGTTAATAATTCATACAAATATGAGAAAGTTCTTTATAAAGGACCTCACAACCTCAAATTATTTTTAGACTCAATGAACCAATCATAGCGATAAAAAAATAAAATAAAATCCAATTTTATCTTTTTTTAAAGAATTATATATTCCATAAACCGTCAATAGTTACACGAAATACAACAAGAATTCAATTATCTTTCTATATAGGGGAACTTCTATATACTTTCGACAAACATTTTTTCGACTTTTTTGTGAGTATTGAAATTTACGTTTGAAAAAATTACATGTGATTTGTCATTTTAAAATTACATGTGATTTTATGAAATCATATGTGATTTTATGAAATCACATGTGATTCATAGCATACAAATCACATGTAATTTTTTCAGGGATGCAAATTTTAACACTAAAACAAAATTGGAAAAAAAAAAAACTTCGTCGAAAGTATATCGAAGTGCCCGTCTGCTGAAAGATAAAAAATTCTTGCCGTGATGGTGTATTTTTTGTCGCTTAACGATTTACCGTTTGCAAGATATTTTATTTACAAAAAAAAAAAGCTAGAAGATGGATTTTTTTTTTATTTATTATTTTTTTTTAAAAATTTTGTTGAAAAAATGGATGGTCAATATTTGTTCTTTAAAGAATATGAGGTATATATTGATCTAAATTCTACAAAATATATTCCAAATTTTATTGATTACAAAATCAAATTACAACATATATCAAATAAAATAAAATAAAATGGTGGGCTAAAAAAAGTCAAAACAGCTCAAGTCAAGCTGTCAAGATCGCGAGTAAACTCGTAAGATCGTACGATCTTACGTGTTTACTAGCTAAGATCGTGTAGTATCGGTGTAGGATAGCATCTGGGGTGAGATCGAATGTAAGATCGTGGAATCGCACGTAAACTCGTAAGATCGTCACTCAATCCGAGTTTATTTTTTTTTTATTAGTCCATCTCACTTGCTTAGACAAAAAAAAAAAAAAAAAAAAAAAAAAAAAAAAAAAAAAAAAAAAAAAAAAAAAAAAAAAATTTACTAATGTCTAATAAGTAAACCACTGACGATCATTTTCTAAATAGCTTATACTTTATACCTAATTTTCTACTTTCCCCAAATCAAAATTTCAATTAACAAACTACTTGTCTTTTTCTCATGATCTAATCAGCGAAGCAAATATTTTCTTACGTAATTGTTGTTTTTTCTTGATACTTTAAATCTTTAGTGTAAATCTTTTCATTGTTACAATTACAGGAGCCTTGAATCCTTTGATAGTTACTTGATATAGTAAAAGTTTAAAACTAAAAGTATAGAAGTGTTTAATAGTTCAATTTATCTTTGACGTTAAGTAGAAATGTAAATTAGGATCCTTTGTTTACAAAATATGACAAATTGGTAGGATCGTATGATCTCAATCCGATCCTACGATCTCGATCTTGCAAAGACAAAAAAGATCTTATGTGGGATCGCGATCTTGACAGCCTTGGCTCAAGTCATAAATCAAAAGGTATTTTGGTGCGTGAATGTGAAAAGTGAAATGATAAACCTAAAAATCTTGAAAATTGACCAAACACGCGTTACAGTAGATGGGTGCCCGTCTACTGAAAGATAAAAAATTATCGCCGTGATGGTGTATTTTTTGTCGCTTAACGATTTACCGTTTGCAAGATATTTTATTTAAAAAAATATATATAGAAAATGGATTTTTTTTTTTTTTTTTTTTTTTTTTTTTTAATTTTGTTGAAAAAAATGGATGGTCAATATTGGTTCTTTAAAGAATATGAGGAATATATTGATCTAAATTCTACAAAATATATTTTAAATTTTATCGATTACAAAATCAGTTAACTAAAATCAAATTTCAACACATATCAAATCTATTATATCTAAAGATTCAATGGCTTAATTTATTGTGGAAGAGTGATTGTGCATAGAGGGTTGTATGGTACAAGGTAGTTCAAGCAATATGTAGAGTATATGCATATACACGTATAAGTAAAAGAGTATTGAATGCAATTACATCAAATAGGTTATCGTGGAATGGTAAAGGACTCTAATTTTGTAACCTCCCCAAAGAATACAAATGGACCTATAATTACAACTATGGTAAATGTAGGCTGCATAAATGTTGCGTGCACCCATTGGCTGTCCACAAATTATAATCATCAATTCGACTCACTGTCCAGAAATTGTAATATTCATGGCTGCAGAAGTTGGAATTGAGAAGTCTGAATTGTTCCTGGACGATCTCCAGCTAGATGTCACTGGACCGATTGTGGTTATACTGTGTAGGATGTGGGATGTGAATGCTGTTACTGGCCGGTACTTGAGCACTGATTTTTTGGTGTCTGATGCAAAGGTATATTCATCCTTCTCTTACAAGAATCTGTGTAATACAAATATAGGGAAAAGTAAATAAGAATCTATAGCCATTTTTAACCCGTTTGTTTCGCAGGGTGGTGTAATTCATTGTACTGCCAAGGGGACTGTGGCTCACAATTTCTTGAGGTTAAAAGAAGGGAGTGTGTATTCGATTAAAAAATTTATCGTCATGCAAAACAGGGAGGACTTTCGTATTAGGAAGGACGATACCTTTATGCTTCAATTTGATGGATCGACAATGATAAGGAAAGTTGTTGTAAAGCAACAAGGATTTGTTAGGTATCCTTTACAACTGGTGGATTTAGAGCAGATTGTACCTACACACAACAAGTATCTCATTGGTAATTTCCTGTTTAGTTATGTACGTTTAAAAAAAAAAAATTCTGAAAATAATGTTGCTAACCTGGCATAAAATATGTTGGCTATTAGATGTTGTAGGATATGTAACAAATATTGGGAGGATGAACTACACGAAAACAGGCTCAAAAAACCTTGATTTTTACCTGGCCAATCAAAGGTTGGTATATTTATGTTTTCAAACGATGTTGTAAAATTGATTTATTTTTTGAGAAATATCTATCAAGTAACTTACCGTTTATTGTAATCTTTTTTGTTGTGCATCAAGGGGCAATCAATAAGGGTGACTCTATGGGGAGGCCTTGGTGATATACTGATTGACAAGAAAGCAAAATATTCAGGTCTGCTTCCTGTTGTGGTGACCTGCACATCTGCAAAACACTATATCAGTGAGTTGGGCTTAACTAACTAGGTTATTCATGTTACGCAACTTTCACATTCTAATTTAAGTTATAATGTTACCTTCCAGATAAGTTATATTTATCCAGTAGTTCGTCTACCATGATACTTGATGATGTTGAGATGCCTGCTATTAAAGAGTTGAGATCAGGGAACAGGTCTGAATATGTATCAATTTAATGTTTATTATTGAAAAGTTCCAATATTCCATATGTTTTACCAAATTGTTTACCTGTTTGATAGCAGTGTTGAAGCTTCAAGAGTAGCATCCCGTGCAGATAACTCTGAACCAAGGGAAGGGACGATTGAGAATCTCCTCATATGGTCTCGCAATCGAAAAAATGATGTATGTATTCTTTTGTGGCTGTCGTGCCTTTAGACTCATTCCTCTGCCTAATATTGCCATACCTTATTCCTACACAGTCAGCAACTTTCATTTGTAAGGCCCGGATCGAAAATGTGCGGACTAGGAAGGGATGGAATTATCCATCATGTGGAGGTGAAAAATGCAAAAAAGGTATTACCAGAAAGGAGGGGCGGTTCTGGTGTGATGCGTGTGACAGGCCAGTTGAATACCCAATATTAAGGTAATGTTATTTTTGTTACTAATAGTGCGTACATTTTCATTCAATATATAACATGACTAACCTTGATACATGCTGTCTGCAACAAACCCTATCAGGTATCGCCTAGAGCTTGGTATATCGGATGATACTGAACAGACTGTGGTAGTTCTTTTTGATGACCCTGCAACTGAATTGGTGAAGTTCCCAGCTGCAGCAATAGTGGGCGATGATGATGAGGTATATTTATAAATTTCCTGTTCATTACCAATCTCCATTACTCACACGTTACCATACAGGGTTTGGAAGACAACGAAAACTTGCCATCTGCTATAACCAACCCCATCGGCACAACACACGTGTTTGAAATCAAAACTCATAGCTATTATGAGTATGGAAGCTTTGAGAGTTTTACCTGCTGGACAGTAGACCCGCGCCAACCAACGGTGGAAAGCGGTAGCTCAAGCACTGTTGATGATGGATCTGTCGCTGGAGGGTCATCATCCAATCCACATCTCAAAGATCCATCAGTTGCTACACCAGCCAAGCCTACGGAGGATAAGAAAAAAAAGAAGTACGCAAGTCAAATAATATTTACCTCCCAAAAAAAAAAAAAAAAAAAAACAACTAAGTTAACATGACCATCATGATTCAATTGTTTGTAGGTTAGACATCGAAGATTCGGATACTGAAACTGAAGTGATTCCTGCTGATGATGTCCAAGGAGAAGCTAATGCCCCACCTGCCAATAAGAAACCAAAACGGTGAGCACATGTTACACACACCCTTTCTTCACCAATTATCTTACATTTGTCCATGTATTAACATGGTTTCCTTTCTATATTTAATTTTCAGGTTTGTGGTAACAGATTCAGAATGAGTTTCCACAGGGTGCATACCAAGATGTCTTTTTAAAATAGACACTTAAAACATGAATAATATGTTTCATTATAACTTCATTAGGGATTATTTGTTATTGTTCTTTCAATGATATAACCCCACAAACTGATTCATAGGACTATGTCTTATTTTTCTTTTATGATTAATGATTTATTGCACCTACCCAATATGGAACGGGTGTTTCTTTTGTGTTAATATTTGATTGCAGGTACATTGAAGTGGATCTACTGTGTCTGAGACAGTTGTTGCACCTGATCAAATGCATGCGATAAGGGATCTTTCTTTCTTTTTTTTTAAACAAATTTTAAAGGCAAATGTTCTATATTAAAGATTGTCTGTATGTGGTTTAAATAATATGTTATCTATAATATACAAGATTGTTCTGTTTTTCATATTCAATAACCCAATGTATGAGATATGTATACTATTTTTATAATTTATAAGGAATGAAATCCTATATTCTATACTTTTGTACATGCGGTTTTTTAATCAATAGTTTCATTGTCTTACGCAACTCTGAGAAATGCAAACCAACCTATTTAAAACCTTACCATGTTGTGTACCCAGCGTTCCTCCTTTGATGTGTTTAAAATTTGTTGTTCATGAGACGTTGATGTGAATATGTATCTGTTACAATAAAAAAAAAAAAAAAAAAAAACTGCTATCATTTTATATCAATCAAATATGCAATACCTTATTGGATAGATATTATACTTGCATAGACAGATTGATCAACAAAAAATATAACTGTTACACAAGTGTCCTACATGAAGGGTCACTGAACTGAATAAATTCAGTTACAAAATTTGTTTTAAATATATAATAAATAGTGTTTATGGAAAAATATAAGTTACAAAATCTGTTAACCTACATGGAATATCAGTAGATTTCCAAGACCTTTAAAAGTCATGTTATACTATCTTTCTAAATTCATCCAGTTGTTATTCATATTTCAACATCATGGTATTCACTAGAGAAATGATAGCACAATACTACTACATGCCAATTGCAAAAGCTGCAAAAGAGTTCAATATTGGTTTAAGTATGTTCAAAAGGCACTGTCGAGAAGTGGGTATTCAGCGTTGGCCATATCGTAAGCTGAGGAGTATACAATTATTAATTAGCACTCTCCAGGTCAGAATTAACTTGAATTTAATACTTTGTTTTTTATGTTGGGCACAAACTTATATTGCATTATAGGCTGAAAATGGAGGTGCAAAAGTTGATGGGAACACTCAAGAAATCATTACAAGGCTAAAAGAAGAAAAGCGCCATGTAGAAGAAAACCCTGATATAGAACTTGCTGAAAGTACAAAGAAGTTGAGACAGTTTTATTTCAAATCCAAACACAAAAGAATGAAAAGCATGCGTTCGTTATGGTCACTAACAAACCAGACAACAATAAATGTGGCAGCACAATTGAACGGAAGTAGCTCAGTTCATGGAAATATTCAAGATGATTATGGTACTGACTTTAGTCAGGAAGATTAGCCGAAATTTGCATTTGAAATATCCCAATTCAACTAAATGTTGAAAAATAAATTATGTATTTTTAAGTTTGATGGTTATTTTGCTGAATGTAATGGATAAAATTGTGTGACTATTGGGGTTGAAAGATACTTACATCCAATGTTATATCGTTGTTGTTTCCGCAAAAATTTGTATGTTTCCATCCATTTAAACCAATCGTTGATATATATACATACCTGAACCAAAATGCGAATATTGAATTGTTAACTAAAACCCAAAAACGTGGAATTATTTAGAAATTTAGTATCATTATTAAAACAAATATTAAAACTGTTACTAACCTGGGCACACTTAACATCCTCTACAAATGGAAGACTTTTCATTGGTTATGACAGTTATTGCATAAGTTCAGCAACAGAATACCAAAAGATGGTTTACTGGACATCTTCATTCTATATGTAGCCAAAATTGCAATGTTCTGTGTTACAAAAGTAAAGTAGATCATAAAAAAAATATGAATAAAAGTATAATTCAAACTTACAAGTTTTCATAAGTTGCAATTATTTGTCTGTTTAAACCCATATTTGTGTGTGTGTTACAGGATCACGACCCAAAGATGCTGAAGTTCCATCCATGTCAGGCATTTTGCACAAATCTGTCATCATTGATTCAAAAACAATAGTCAGTCAAGATGGCAGAGTACAAAGCTATTGTGGTTTAAAACTGGCGGAAATAGTTGAATCATCTACAGGTAAACACCGGCATTAAACATTTAATTGAAATATGTAATTAGGAAAATTATTGAGAAAATACATGCCTGATTTGTTAACGTTGCATTTACAACATAATTTGTTAGATCAAGTGATGCACCCAATAGGTACTTCAACAGATGTGCCACCGAGCCAAATGATTTCTACTTCCAAAAGTACCTTCACGTACAAAAAAAGAACATCTTCAGGTGACTAATTAAGCAAATGATAGCAAAAGTCAATATATCTTAAAAAATGTTATGCATTTGGTAAACTTTTAATTTCATACAAGTGTTTCTTACCATTACCTTGCTTCTTACAGGACCAGTCTATCTGCGTGCAACAAAACAAAGCCAGAAACGAGCTGCATTTGCATCTACGGGTAATTATATATGTTATAAATCTTGAACCCTATTATTTGATTTAAAAAATATTGTTATTTACACTAATAATTACCTATTTTGTCAAGGTATTCCTGTGGTTTATCATAACATTGGTCCTCCATCGTTTGAATGTCAAAATTGCAAGGCAATTATGTGGTACGAAGAGAGAAGTGACAAAGGATCCAACACTAGCAACCCAGTATTCTCCCTTTGCTGCCAAGAAGGTAAGGTGCTTCTCCCCAGATTTAATGAAGCACCTTCGCCTCTTAACAAGCTGATGGACTATAACAATCCTGAATCTTTAAGATTCAAAGAACAAATTAGAGTCTATAATGGCATGTTTTGCTACACTTCTTTTGGAGCGAAAATAGATCATTCAATCAATACTGGCAGGGCACCATATACATTTAGAATAAATGGCCAAAGCTATCATCGAATAGGTTCTCTACTGCCTACAAGGGGTACTCAACCCAAATATGCACAACTATACTTTTATGATACTGGAAATGAAGTAAAAAACCGGATGGAAGCTTTCATAGACAAGGAGAGTAGAGAAGTGGTGGATGAAAAGATAGTAGCAAGCCTGATTCAAATGTTCGACCAATCAAGTTCAATTGCCAAGGCATTTCGAATGGCCAGGGATTGGTGTAACTCCCAGAATTCATCAAAGTTTGAATTACGCCTGCTAAGTGGTCGGAGTGCATCACGACAATACAACGCACCGACTGTGCCTGAAATAGCAGCTCTAATTACTAACGACTTTGGTGATAGTATTCCTACGAGAGATATTGTTGTAAGTAACAAGGATGAAGGTCTGAAACGTATTTCTGAGTTGCATTCAGAATACATGGCCCTCCAATATCCATTGTTATTCCCATATGGAGAAGAAGGATTTCATGAAAAAATACAGTATCACAAGAACACAGGTGCACGCAAAACTAAAAGGGGTTGTCTCACAATGAAAGAGTACTATGCGTACATAATACAACAGCGAAATAACCAAGGTACTACCTTGCTTAGAGGTGGGCGATTATTTCAACAATACCTGGTGGATGCATACGCGGCTGTTGAGGAGCAAAGACTTAAATGGACTAGGCAAAATCAAGATACGTTACGAGTGGATCTATATCATAACCTGTGTGACGCTGTAACAAGGGGTGATACAAATGCAGCAGGCCTCGGGAAACGGATTGTTCTTCCAAGGAGTTTTACGGGCAACCCAAGGTATATGATGCAAAACTACCAAGATGCTATGGCTATATGTCGAACCTATGGAAATCCAGACCTGTTCATCACTTTCACCGCCAATCCAAAATGGCCAGAGGTTAGTGAAATGTTAAAGCACATCCCGGGCCAAAAAGGTAATGACCGTCCAGAAATTGCGACCCGTGTATTCAAGATTAAACTAACTGAGATGTTAGATGATCTTACAAAGCACCATATTTTTGGTACTTCACGGGCAGGTAATACAACTTGATGCACAATGTAAATTTCTACTATTCTACGTCAAATGCATGCACCAACTTATGTTTTTCTTGCATTTCTTTTCAGTTGTGTGATTCAACAATTATAGTTCATATTTTTCAAGGAAAACACACGTGGAAATATGTGTTAACCCGATTCGTTTGTCCCGATGAAGATCGAATGGAATTTGTGTTCCCGGAACGTGATTCGTGTAGTGAATGTGAAAAAGAGTGATTGATTTGTGATTTTACACTACGAACAATTGAATATTAAATGAAAACAACTAATTAAGCTAATTAAACAATTAAACTAAGCATACGAACTTAAAAACGAAAATTTGAATTTAAAAACGTTACGCGACGAATTTTAAAACGTAAATAAAAAGTGAATTTCTAAAATTTAAAACCTAAAAATTTAAAAATAATTTTCCTATATTAAAACTGATAAAAGAAAATTTTTGGAAAAAGAAAAATATATTTTTTTTTTACTTTTTAATAATATTTTATGAATTTAAAACTAATTAAAACTATTTAAATGATTTAAAAATATTAAAACAAATGAGAAAATTCTGGAAAATTTTGATTAAATCTAAAATTTAATTAGCTATCTAAGAAAAATCAATTCAGAACTTCATTCAGCCTGAATAAGCTGAACAGACCAAATAAGCTCTTTTGGAATAAGCTAAAAGTAAGCTGAACAGTAAAAAAATTAATCCAAAGCTTAAAATCAGACAAGCACACTATATTAAGCCTAAATCAACTAGAAAAACACAAATAAGCAATAGGGAATAAGCAGTAAAACAGCTGAACAGGTAAAATGATGCAGAAAATAATGATTGGAAGGCACTATTGCAGCTACTCTAAAAGCTGGGAATAAGCTCTATTGTGGAAACCAAAAGCAAATTAATAAAACTTGTACTACAAACTACTTAAAAACTGAATATGCCTAAATTTAAACCACAAATGCTTGCCCAATCAGAGCTTAGATCAGATGATGATGGGACAGAACTGCTGATTGCAGGATCAGAATAGTGCAGGGTGCTTATTAGCAGACAAGCTTTAAGCTACTTAATAAGCTACCAATAGAAATCTAAGTTCAGAGCTTAACAGCTACTACAACAAACTATTTAGAAAACCCAATATTATGCAGTAAGAACAACTGATTAGGCAAAAACACAGCAATCAAAAAGCTGAGCAGGGCCATGAGATGTGCAGGTATGCACATCTTTTGCTGATGCAGCAGAAATAATAAAAGGCCGTTGAACCTTACAATGCTCTAACTAGACTTTGCACACTACTTTCTACTCCTCTAGCCAAGAAAATGGTCAAATAAGCTTAAGCTTATTGGGAAAGCTTAAGTGACTAATGGCCACAATTTGATTACCCCAACTGATGTGAAACAATTACTCAGATCAAATCAGCTTACAAACTAACCTTAACAACTACTAAAGCTTAAAATTAAACTCAGACAAACCTACTAAGAGAGCAAATGAACAGCATCCTCAATTGGTGATCAGCTTAATACCATAACAGTTCTAAACCCAAACAACTCTTATGAATTCTGTTTTTGCAAAACTAGGGAACTAAAGACAAACCTATCAATTATACTAATCATTTTACTGATGCAATAACTAATTAGCAACACTAGACAACAAATAAGCAATGAAACAGAGAAATTAAACAGTTGACTTATTGACTTTATGAGTGAAAATGAATTTTAAGTGAAAACACTGATAATCAAAAATCAAAACTAACTTTTAAGATTTATAAAGCAGAAACATTTAGAATTAACTTTAAATTCAGAATAATAAGCAACTAATAACAACTTGACTAAATTTTGAATTCAATTAAAATGAGATGATGAAATACAACAATTTTGAAACTGAAAATGATAAAAATACAATAAGCAGTAATAAAAATCTATACTAATCTACTCCTAAACCTAATATCTAACTAAAAAACCTAACAGCCTTCAATCCGTGAATGAGGAGGCTATTTATAGCCAAAGCCTTCCACTGCCATGTTGGCAATCCGCGTGATCTCTCAGCCATTATTCACCCTTAGATCATCTTTCACCATCCACAGCCATTGGATCAAGTTGGATGAGGTGTTCGGACCAATCATGGCCTGCCACGTAGCCATTCATGCGCTTCTGCCCATCCTGACACCTCAGATATCTTCTAGAAGGGCCAATGATTGACCAAGATACCCTTAATTGTTGTGACTTTGTACGGTAAAGGTTTTAGGGTTGTGGTGAATAGTGAAAATGGGGGAAAGGGGTGAAATTGGGGAGCGGGTTTATTTTAGTGAGAGAGAAAGGGTGAGTTTATTTTTATTTTTGACCGGTCATTATGTGTTGACCCGGGTTTGGTTATTTTCGGGTTAAGGTAGGGAAGGTGGGCTCGGGTTGGTGTGGTAGTTGGGCTTTAGGATTTAATTTTGGGCTTTGGGTATAGCAATTGGGTAGTGGATTGAGTAAGTTATGAAAACCGGGTAAAAGGTTTTAAGAGGGTTTAAGGGATTTAAATCATAAGGACCATAAATGTAAATTCTGGATTTTTTAAAGGACCTTAGCTGCCATTTTTATAAAGATGATCTAAGGGCTGAATTTGACAATCTCTTATACTTGGAGGACCACGGTTGACTTTTTGACCAAATCTTCTTCCCGGCATCGGCTAAAAATAACACTTCCATATCTCGTGCTCGTTTTTCCAGTTCTTTCTTGATTTTTGTCTTTTTCTTCGATATCCGTGCCTGCATATGTAAAAACACAAAAACACAATATATTTGGCATTTTGGTCGGGTTTTTGGTCTTTTTGGGTCCGGTTTTGGTCTAGAAATGGTATGTGTTTAAGCACATACCAAATTCCCCCAGACTAAGCTATTGCAATGTCCTCATGCAATGTTATAAAAACACGTTTTCAAAACCAAAAATTTCCAATCTCTTTTTACTAACTTTGAGAAGTAGCAAAATTTTCAAAAGAGATCAAGAAATCTTAAGTTCTAAAAACTCCCCGATTTTCCATTTTATTCTATTTTTGTATTTTTCTTATTATTCATGTGACAGCTTTGTTGACAATCATTATCTTTCGATAACTTTTAGGGTCTTCGAGTAGGAAACACGACTCATAAAGAAGTGACCATACGGATAAAATTCGTCGTTCCTGATTTTTCACAAGTCCCCAAACTAAGCTTAAAAACGAAATCATTGTCATTTACAAGTTAGATTGCCAACACTACTCAGAAAGCTAATTGTGGACTTCTCGTTCCCAAATTCCTATTTTCCTCTATTTATTTTATTTTTGGTGAGAAATGAATTTCTTCAAATTCTCGTTTCGATAATTTTTAAGCCGATAAAGATACCTTAGTTTAAACGCTAAGTAGTTTCCAAATCTTCCCTCGAAAACCGTTGCATACAAAAATGAGGTCCACATCAAGGTCTCTGATTTAACACGATTTTGAGGATATCCCTTTTATTTGCGACCGAAACAACTCATCTACGAGTCCAGAGACGGAAGCCTTTATTAGGACACCCCCGGAGTCGAAGTTTGGCATTTTTAAACATTATTAAGCACATTAACGTATTTAATCCTTGGCCCTTTATAACAATCACAACATCGGCTGCGAACCGGCAAGATGTGATAGTCTATTATGACCTTGGAATTTTTCCTCTGCCTTTATTAGAAGTCTACAACATCGGCTGCGAACCGGCAAGATGCAGAAAACTTTTTATGGCTTTGGATTATTATTATTATTCGTTATTCATTAATTAATTATTTGCCAAACCCCAAGTCCTACGGCTTTTATAACAATCCCAACATCGGTTGCGAGCCGGCAAGATGGAATAGTCTATTACACCGTAACACTGGCAGTACCTTGATGTGTACCCAACTTTTATAAGCAAGGATCCTCTAAGGAAGAAATAAAAACTAATTATCGCCAAAACTAAAATAGCTTTAATTATTCCTAAATTACTATTTTTGAGTGAAACAAGCTTATGGGAACAAAAAGTCACAAGTAACTTCGATGAGCTCTAAAGAGATCCAACTACTCCACGTTTAGCAATCTAACTTATAAACAACTCTATCATTTCTCGTTCTTCGCAAATTTAAAATCTTAAATAATAAGATCCGCGAATGCTTAGCCTTATAATCAAGCCATGCATATATAAAGTCAAATACGGGAACTTGCAAATTCTTAAAAAGAATTCGCGTTTTCTAGCTCCTTGTGTAAAAGACTAGCACGAGCTTATAGATTATAAATGGTTAAGGAGACAAGCTAAGGCTCAACACGCCCGGTCAAGTCAGAATTTTATTCCTACTCTCTCCAGCGGAAAGTCAACAAAAATGTCAAAATTTATTATATTTTTGCACAAAATTTTTAAAATTTTCTCATTTTTTTGGATTTTTTCAATTTTTGAGGAAAAACGGGGTTGCATGAGAAAACGGCAAAAATGCAAGGCAAAAATCAAATCGCAAGATTACCCCCCAGACTAAAACGAGACATTGTCCTCAATGTCTTAAAGGTAAGGGTTCTCCTACATAAATCTAGGGCCGTTTATGAATTATGCCAAAGATAGATGTAAAACGATAAGATTTTAGGATATCGGATGAGCAGCGGATGATGAAACTCGAGTAGCGTGAAGGAAACTACGAGCACGAGAGTCTTCATCATCAGCATTCCTGGACACATCACAGAAAACACGAGACACAAGATATGGAAGAGGAACCCCTCCTCACGTCACTTTATTAGAAAAGAGATAAGAAGATAGATGGATAAGCATGGGGTGCCTCCCACGAAGCGCTTGTTTTTGTTAACCGAGTCACATGAGCTTGACTCGACCCCGAATTTATTTGTCCTTGGGGGAGCAAGAGGAACGGACACCCTGTAACGGACACCCGGCATGAAGAACGGAGATGCCGGGGTCGAAGACGGTATCCTCACTCCCGGAGGAGTGGAAAGATGGAGAAATGAGGGGATAAGAAAAGAAAGGGTGAAACACTCGGATGGTGAAAGCATAAACATCATTGGAATCACGGGTGGGTTGGGTGGGTAAAATATCAAGCACTGGAACATTATGTTCAGAAATCTCGTCCACCACTCCAAAAATATCCTCGTCTGCATCGGATTCAAAATCTACGTCCGGTGGTTTCGCAGGTGGACGAGAAGATGGTAAATCAAAGATAAATGAATCAGCCTCAGAAAGTAAATCATCATCATTAATTTCTTCAATAAGTACGTTTCTTTGAAAACCATTCTCGCCATACTCAATACCCGGTGGTATCGAGTCATCCGAAGCAAGAAATAGATCGTCCTCTAAAAGAGAGTCACGTGACGGATTATCGGAAATATTGTTCAAATTAAGTTCGGAGTTGATTTCAAAGTCGAAACACTCATAATCCGGAAGAGAAATATCAGCATGAATAGTGGGACTGCCACTACTCTTCTCTTCAAATCGAAAAATTTCAAGCTCGGGTAAGAAATCACTATCCATATCGGGGATAGGACATGAAGAGGTGATCACGGCATCACTAGACGGAGTCGGATTATTTAAAGCTTCGATCTTTGAAATGAGAAGATTGATATTAGATAATTTTTCACGAAGTAAATCATCTTCGATCTCAGCTTCATCTAGGTCGAAATCCTTTATCTCCTCTAAGCTAATGAACTCATAATCGGAACGCGATTCCTCAACATCATCGATATCTCCACAAGAGTCTTCAATACTCGGAGTATACTCATTGTGAGAATCGGCATAACTTTCAACGTAATCATCCGCAGCGTGATCAAACGGCATCTCATCCGTATCAGCGGTTTCAAAAAGAGGGTTCGAATAAATAATGATATTTTCGTTTGGAACATCCTCATCTGGAAGCGTATCATCATCGGTCTCATCAAAAACTTCACTGCTCATCGGAGGGAGGGAAGATAATGGTTCTTCATTCAATAACTCTTCAAGAAAACGAATATCTCCCTCCGAATCAAAAGTAGAGTCATCAACCATCGTTGAATCGGAATTATCATTAGCAAGAGAAGTATCGACCTCTTCCAAAACGGGGTCACTTCCCTCAACCGGTGTGAGGGAAGGATTGGAAGAGTCGGGGAGGATAGATTCAGAAGACGGAGTGGGATTGCCACTCGAAGAGTAATTAATGTCATGTTTACAATATAAAGCTATTACAACCCGCCTCTGCTCCTCGAATAACAATTCTTCCATGCTTTTTGTTCCATCATCTTCGACGGTTGTGGTAAAAAATGATGAAGAATTATAATAAGAATTAAACATGAGAGGGAGAAAGAGATAGAATTATACGGTTTAGAGGGTTAAAGAAGAAGAATCAAATGGATGAGAGGATAAGAAGATTATTTTTGGATTTTTATAAAAGAAAAACAAATAAAATATTTTTGGATTTTTATATTTAATGAAAAATTAGATTTATTATCTTTTTGGTGATCGTTGATCAACCGTACTTGTTTCTTTCAAAACTACGCGCAGCGTGGCGGGAGAGAAGAATGGATCTCTCTTCGGTCTGCAATTTAATGTCAAGACCTCCTTAAACCCCGTAATTAGGTTGTAGTAAAGAAATAATCCAAGAAACGTTTAACTTCACGATCTCTTTTGTTGTTTATTCGGAATGGTTTACAACCGCCCTCCTTCAACGGAAGACCGAGGATTTATTATTAATGGTGAAAACACTTTAGGAAAAGTGTTTTTTAATTATTTTCTTTTTGTATTTTTATTTTTATAAAAACGATAACTTCCGAGGAAGGGTCTTCAAAACACGATTCGACGAACGAAATCACGAACTCACTTCAATCTTCCCCGGCAGCGGCGCCAAAAATTGATTCAACAATTATAGTTCATATTTTTCAAGGAAAACACACGTGGAAATATGTGTTGACCCGAGTCGTTTGTCCCGATGAAGATCGAATGGAATTTGTGTTCCCGGAACGTGATTCGTGCAGTGAATGTGAAAAAGAGTGATTGATTTGTGATTTTACACTACGAACAATTGAATATTAAATGAAAACAACTAATTAAGCTAATTAAACAATTAAACTAAGCATGCGAACTTAAAAACGAAAATTTGAATTTAAAAACGTTACGCGACGAATTTTAAAACGTAAATAAAAAGTGAATTTCTAAAATTTAAAACCTAAAAATTTAAAAATAATTTTCCTATATTAAAACTGATAAAAGAAAATTTTTGGAAAAAGAAAAATATATTTTTTTTTACTTTTTAATAATATTTTATGAATTTAAAACTAATTAAAACTATTTAAATGATTTAAAAATATTAAAACAAATGAGAAAATTCTGGAAAATTTTGATTAAATCTAAAATTTAATTAGCTATCTAAGAAAAATCAATTCAGAACTTCATTCAGCCTGAATAAGCTGAACAGACCAAATAAGCTCTTTTGGAATAAGCTAAAAGTAAGCTGAACAGTAAAAAAATTAATCCAAAGCTTAAAATCAGACAAGCACACTATATTAAGCCTAAATCAACTAGAAAAACACAAATAAGCAATAGGGAATAAGCAGTAAAACAGCTGAACAGGTAAAATGATGCAGAAAATAATGATTGGAAGGCACTATTGCAGCTACTCTAAAAGCTAGGAATAAGATCTATTGTGGAAACCAAAAGCAAATTAATAAAACTTGTACTACAAACTACTTAAAAACTGAATATGCCTAAATTTAACCCACAAATGCTTGCCCAATCAGAGCTTAGATCAGATGATGATGGGACAGAACTGCTGATTGCAGGATCAGAATAGTGCAGGGTGCTTATTAGCAGACAAGCTTTAAGCTACTTAATAAGCTACCAATAGAAATCTAAGTTCAGAGCTTAACAGCTACTACAACAAACTATTTAGAAAACCCAATATTATGCAGTAAGAACAACTGATTAGGCAAAAACACAGCAATCAAAAAGCTGAGCAGGGCCATGAGATGTGCAGGTATGCACATCTTTTGCTGATGCAGCAGAAATAATAAAAGGCCGTTGAACCTTACAATGCTCTAACTAGACTTTGCACACTACTTTCTACTCCTCTAGCCAAGAAAATGGTCAAATAAGCTTAAGCTTATTGGGAAAGCTTAAGTGACTAATGGCCACAATTTGATTACCCCAACTGATGTGAAACAATTACTCAGATCAAATCAGCTTACAAACTAACCTTAACAACTACTAAAGCTTAAAATTAAACTCAGACAAACCTACTAAGAGAGCAAATGAACAACATCCTCAATTGGTGATCAGCTTAATACCATAACAGTTCTAAACCCAAACAACTCTTATGAATTCTGTTTTTGCAAAACTAGGGAACTAAAGACAAACCTATCAATTCTACTAATCATTTTACTGATGCAATAACTAATTAGCAACACTAGACAACAAATAAGCAATGAAACAGAGAAATTAAACAGTTGACTTCTTGACTTTATGAGTGAAAATGAATTTTAAGTGAAAACACTGAGAATCAAAAATCAAAACTAACTTTTAAGATTTATAAAGCAGAAACATTTAGAATTAACTTTAAATTCAGAATAATAAGCAACTAATAACAACTTGACTAAATTTTGAATTCAATTAAAATGAGATGATGAAATACAACAATTTTGAAACTGAAAATGATAAAAATACAATAAGCAGTAATAAAAATCTATACTAATCTACTCCTAAACCTAATATCTAACTAAAAAACCTAACAGCCTTCAATCCGTGAATGAGGAGGCTATTTATAGCCAAAGCCTTCCACTGCCATGTTGGCAATCCGCGTGATCTCTCAGCCATTATTCACCCTTAGATCATCTTTCACCATCCACAGCCATTGGATCAAGTTGGATGAGGTGTTCGGACCAATCATGGCCTGCCACGTAGCCATTCATGCGCTTCTGCCCATCCTGACACCTCAGATATCTTCTAGAAGGGCCAATGATTGACCAAGATACCCTTAATTGTTGTGAATTTGTACGGTAAAGGTTTTAGGGTTGTGGTGAATAGTGAAAATGGGGGAAAGGGGTGAAATTGGGGAGCGGGTTTATTTTAGTGAGAGAGAAAGGGTGAGTTTATTTTTATTTTTGACCGGTCATTATGTGTTGACCCGGGTTTGGTTATTTTCGGGTTAAGGTAGGGAAGGTGGGCTCGGGTTGGTGTGGTGGTTGGGCTTTAGGATTTAATTTTGGGCTTTGGGTATAGCAATTGGGTAGTGGATTGAGTAAGTTATGAAAACCGGGTAAAAGGTTTTAAGAGGGTTTAAGGGATTTAAATCATAGGGACCATAAATGTAAATTCTGGATTTTTTAAAGGACCTTAGCTGCCATTTTTATAAAGATGATCTAAGGGCTGAAATTGACAATCTCTGATAATATGAGGACCTCAGTTGACTTTTTGACCAAATCTTCTTCTCGGCATCGGCTAAAAATAACACTTCCATATCTCGTGCTCGTTTTCCCGGTTCTTTCTTGATTTTTGTCCTTTTCTTCGATATCCGTGCCTGCGTATGTAAAAACACAAAAACACAATATATTTGGCATTTTGGTCGGGTTTTTGGTCTTTTTGGGTCCGGTTTTGGTCTAGAAATGGTATGTGTTTAAGCACATACCATTGTGTATGTCATAGAATTTTAAAAACGTGGACTCCCACACGCTCATATCCTATTATGGCTAGAAGAAGAGTTGAAATGCAAAACCGCACGCGAGATAGATGACATGATTATAGCAGAGATACCATGTAAATCAAGTGATCCAGAAGGATATAAAATAGTAACTGAATTTATGTTACATGGACCTTGCGGTGAAGACGCTAAACACGCCCCATGTACAGTTGAAGGTAAGTGCTCGAAACATTTTCCTAAACATTTTGTGGAAGAAACAATAGTTGATAGTGATGGCTATGCGATTTATCGTCGAAGGGATAATAAAGCTTACCATATAAAAGGAAAGTTTAAATATGATAACAGATATGTCGTTCCTCATAATCGTTATCTCCTCATGAAGTACCACGCCCACATTAATGTAGAATGGTGCAACAGATCAAAGGCAATTAAGTACTTATTTAAGTACTTAAATAAAGGGCCCGACAGAGCTACAATTGTTATACAAGAGAATGTTACAACCGATGGTGATTTGGGAAATGTCCAAGTTTTGGAGGTGGACGAAATAAAAAATTATTTGAATTGTCGTTTCTTAGCTCCATGTGAGGCTGTCTGGCGTTTGTTTTCATATGATATCCATTACTCATATCCATCAGTAATGAGACTGAATTACCACTTGCCAAATCAGAACGCAATCACACTTCGTGACTCAGAAAGCTTACCCGCCTTAATTCAAAAGGAAGGTATCGACATAACTATGCTCACTGACTGGTTTGAATTAAACAAGCGTGATACATCAGCGAGAGCATATACATATGCTGAGATACCTCAACATTATGTGTGGCATGAGAAAGACAAAATGTGGAAACAAAGAAAACGTAAAAGATGCATTGGCAGGATTGTTTACTCTCACCCGGCTTCTGGAGAACGATATTATCTTAGAATGCTATTGAACATTGTGAGAGGGCCTGAATCTTTTCAAAATCTCATGACAGTTAACACCAGACTATGTTCCACATTCAAAGAAGCATGTTTTAAGTATGGCCTTTTAAATGATGACACCGAATGGAAGCATGCTATATCAGAAGCAAGTGTATGGGCGTTTGGACCACAGCTACGAGACATGTTTGTGACAATTTTGTTATTTTGTGATGTCAGCAGGCCTTTAAAATTATGGGAAGAAAACTGGGAGTTCTTATAAGAGGATATGCTCCATAAGAAAAGGAAAATTTTTAAATACCCCGAATTGGAATTCACGGATGAACAGCTCCAGAACTATTGTTTGCTAGAAATCCAAGAGTTGTTAAGTAGGCATGGAAGATCTTTATCAGAGTTTCAAGATCTGCCGCTGCCTAACCCAAAATTACTAACCAACTTGGACAATCGTCTCATCAGAGAAGCATTAGATTATGATATGAAGAAGAGTAGTGTTGAACATCAACAACTTCATTCATTTTTAAATCCCGAACAACGATTAATCTATGAAGAGGTAATTGAATCTGTACATAATAAAAAAGGCAATTTTTACTTTGTATATGGACCAGGAGGAACCGGGAAGACGTTTTTATACAAAACCATCATCTCAAGGTTAAGATCAGAACGTATGATCGTCCTTGCTGTCGCATCTTCAGGTAAAAATGAATACTCAAACAAAACAAAAACTACTCTATTAACTTTATAAAATACATATTGAACTAATAGTCTCAATTTATATAGGAATCGCTTCATTATTACTACCAGCAGGAAGAACCGCACATAGTCGTTTTGTTATACCACTTGAATTATTGGAGAACAGTACATGCGGCATAAAGCAAAACACACATATGGCAGAACTCATACAGGAAGTTAAACTTATCATCTGGGATGAAGCGCCAATGACTCAAAAATATGCTTTTGAAGCATTGGACAAGACTCTAAAAGTTATTTTAGGATATCATGAACCAGACAGTAGGAATCGAATATTTGGAGGTGTAACGGTCTTACTGGGAGGTGACTTTCGACAAGTTCTCCCAGTTATACAAAAAGGGAGCAGGCCTGACATTGTCCAATCTTGCATAAACCAGTCTGCATTATGGAATAATTGCAAGGTCTTCACCCTTACACGCAGCATGCGTGTGAATGAGTATACCGAAAATGGCCAGATTGATACTCGAAAAAAGGATTTCAATAGATGGGTTTTGGCTGTGGGGGATGGCGCGTTGCCAGCAAAATGTAAAGAAGGGGAAGATGAGCCAACTTGGATTGATATTCCCAAAGACTTTTTAATTAAATCATGGGATTCTCCTATCGAGAAAATTGTTGCAGAGACATACCCTGATTTTACAACAAGACAAACCGACGATGACTACCTCAAAGAAAGGGCAATCTTAACTCCTAAGAATGAGGATGCTGATGCCAACAATGAGTATATGTTTAACCAGTTAGAAGGAGAAACTGTTACATACAACAGTGCAGATGAGATTTGCAAGGGATCTACAGACAATCTTGAACAACACGACCTGTATCCGATTGAATTTCTAAATTCCTTAAATTTCCCAGGTATGCCCCCACATTCTCTTCACTTAAAAAAGGAACTGCCCGTTATGTTATTGCGAAATGTCAATCCAAGCAAAGGACTATGTAATGGAACAAGGTTACTCATTACAGATCTAGGCCAGTTTGTTATTCACGCTAAGGTGCTAACAGGTTCAAATGTAGGGGACAATGTTATTATACACAGGATTATACTCACATCAACACAGACTAAGTGGCCATTCGTCTTGAAACGTAGGCAATTCCCTCTAAAACCATGTTATGCAATGGCCATTAACAAAAGCCAGGGTCAGTCACTTAATTATGTTGGTCTCTATTTGCCTACTCCCGTATTCAGTCATGGACAACTTTATGTGGCATTCTCTAGAGTCACCAGTCCTGATGGCCTTAAAATTCTAATGATCGAAGATAAGGATCCGGAACTTGCGAACTGCACGCACAACATTGTTTTCAAGGAAACTTTCAGCAACCTATCTTAGCATAGCTATCTAATGTTCACAGATGATATGTAATAAATATATGCATTCAATATTTAGCTTAGTCATGAAATTATACACATGTTTTCAAACATCTTATGCGCTGTGAACATGCAGTGTGAATAACTACTCATTAACAAACCAAACCACACTCATGTAAGTTTAGCATTTCTGTTGTAGCTCAGTTGCAATAAAAAATTATCGTAACTGACATTAGAATTATGAAGTAAAGCTGAAAAAAAATGAGCCTTTTTAACAACAATGAATACATGTTTGCTAGAGTACTAAAAAGCAAGGTTGTTATCCGCAAGACAACAATAAAAGTTTATAATCATAAACTTTCATAAAATTAAAAGCATATAATCTAGAAATAAGAACTAGCACAGTGAACAAACACAGATGCAGACTTCTACACATGTTCTATGCAGACCAAATACTTATATTTGAGAAATTTCCCTCAAAACAATTCTTTTAATGATGCCAACTCTTGAATATCAACTTACTGTAACAAAATGAATCCCATTGTATACTCTATACAATCACCAACAATCAATATAACCTTACTTAACGGTATCCGCAATACATCAAAAAAAACTTTATAATCAGACAATTTGATATGTATTATCTAATACTAATATGCAATGAAATATATTGTACTCATATAGGCAACTGTCGCAACGTGTGAAATTGACAAAATTTGACAAAGTATCAATGGTGGATGTACAGCCACCAAGAAAATTCATATCACCAACTATACAACCACAAAAACTGTAATAACAATTAAACCAAAATACAATTATCCCAAACTTCTTAATTCATACTAAACAATGAATACCCAAATTCAATCAAACTTAACCAAATATGATAACAGATAAACAAATCAATAAACAAACTCCTAATATTCCAAAAAAAAAAACATACTCAACAACATCTAACATATCATTTCACAAGGAACCTTACACAGTCATACGATTATAAGCACTAGAGCATCATTTCATGAAAATTAAAACAAGAAATTGAATACACAAGCACCACGATACTTAAATCAAATTAACCTATCATTTAATTTGATTAATATGTTGTATAATGGATCGGCCTAATTTGAGATAAAACCCTAATTTTTTTTTCGCCAGATCTAAAAAGAGTGTGTGTTTCACTTATGTGTGTGTGAGAGAAGAAAGTCAACACATATATATTTTAACCCTTTATAATAAAAATAAAAAATAAAAATTAATAAATTCTTAAACATAATAAACAATTAATACTAAAAACATAACTGATACTTAATCAGTTTTTCCATTCATAGATACCAGTAATTTTTTTACATCATCACTTCATTACCATTCAGATAAAACATAGATACATCCCAACCAAGTACATACATCAAAACACAAAATAAAATGCCCAACAGATCCTAATCTTCATCATCAGAATCTTCGGCGTCTTCCACCCTCTCCAAAAGTTCATCCTTCTCCTCCAAGCTTTGACGAGACAACAGCAGTAGTTGAGCCAACAGATCAAGTTTCCTACGGTCCTTCAGTTGTATTTCAAGCAGACAATCACGCCCAGTTGCAGCCACAACATGGAAACGAGAATATGCCGTAGCTGCCTCAGTGATTGTTTGCTCCTTTTTCTCAATCACTGCCCTCAACTGGCTGCTCTCCTCTCCAATACGAGCGATAAAACTTTCCTCTTCTGCCTTCTCATGACTTATCAGCAGCTTGAATCCATCGGCAAGCTTACCGGATTCAGTTGCTTTTTTCATCTCATCAAGATTTGGTGTCTCTGCCATCTCAAGATTAGGCTTAAAATGTTGATAGTTGTGTGTTAAATTAGGGTTAAAATGTTAATAGTTGTGTGTTAAAATTAGGATTAAAAATAGTTAGCGTATATATAATGAGAATACGATTAGCAAAGTACATTGTGAACAGTTAATACGTTGCAAAATTAACCACAAAAGACACCCAAGAGGCATTTCAACATTTAATTTGGGTGTTAATGCAGCCTTTGCATCTTCTGGAAAATTACATCCAAGTTGGGTTCAGGCAATGCATGAAGAAGAAACCAAAAAACTCATTTAGTAACAAAAGCCCCCTCACATTAAGAAGAATGACGGACAAGTCCTTCAAATAAAATAATTATAAAAAAAAAAAAAAAATCGTTCGAAGAATACATTACGCGCAAATACCATATTCTGAGTTGCAACGCGCAATTACAAATCCACATTTTAAAAAATTATTACGCTTCCATACAGTTTAACAACATCGAAACCAGATACATTGGATATAAAACAACCCCTCCATGCACAATGTATTACCATTAACATCCTAAACTTTAAAAAAAATGTTTATAATTTATCTTTATAGTTTATATGTTAATTGAAACTTTTAATGAAAATAAACTAATTTAAATGCAACAAGTTATTATAACATTACTAGGCATCTAAATATCAATTCCACTAAAATAAATACAATACAACTTCTCTAATAGGCATCTAAATACCGTCATGTGCTTATACAAGCAACTGCAATAATGCCCAAATATTATTGTAAAACAAAAATATGTAAAACCAAACAACTAATTAAACTAATTCATCTTAATGGCATTAAGCAACAACACGAGGACCTAAAGCTTCCATGTTCACCATCATTGTATACTTCTTTGCCATTACACACCTCAAATGTTGACAATAAGAAAAAAGTAAATTGACAAATGTATAATCTTCACCTGCCTGTTACACACACCATAAACGCATACAAATTAGTTTATAGTGTAAACCCAATGAATACCAACCATTCCGCTATAAACACCTAGACACAATTGGTGCAACGCACGGGCTTAACCATGCCTCGTAAAATAAAATGGTCAACATATATCAAATAAAATAAAATGGTGGGCTAAAAAAAGTCAAAACAGCTCAAGTCGAGGCTGTCAAAATAAAAATCTTAGAAAATTGAGCGAACACAGCGTTAGAGTATATGGGTGTATAATAGTTAAAAGAAAAAAAAAAAGAAAAAAAGAAATCCGGTTGGTTTGTATGTATGTGTTGGATCGATCTGATTGTAAATGTAAAAATGAGCAATGGACTGAATCAATAATAATTCCTTTCTTCTTTCTTTTCTTAGTTTGATTGAATTTGATAAAGATGGAAGAATTAGAAGCCGTTGCGTTTTTTCAATTTGCCCAAACCCACTCTCGCTCAGGTACTTACTTACTACTCTTTTCATTTTATTCATTCAATAATTTTTTTTAATTTATCTCACAACTGAATTTTCATCTGTTGTTAGGATACTTACTAGTAATTCGATCGAAATCATAGATTGTTATATACATACTAGTTAGTTAGTTGGATACTCCTTTTGTTATTTTTATCCTGTAGAATTGCTTATCATCCATTTATTTAGTGTATATAATCAATATACAAGTTTACTTATGTTGAAACTTCTGCATCACCCACTTCCTAGGACATTCTCTAGGTAAAGGGGACTTTGCTTGTGTGATTTTAGAACCAAAAAAAAAAAATGCTAGTATCAAATACGGTCCAGGGTTTTTTTTTTTAATGCGTTTGTAGAATGGAATATGTGGTGTTAAAAAAGAAAGTGAGTTTATATAGTAAGCCGTGTGAGTTGTAGCTACTTTTGGCCGATCAAATACGGAGTAAAACTTGAGTTACTCTTTATAATTTCTCAGTTTTCTACTATGGGCAACTTCCCACTTTGGTTAACTACTTTAGTTGACACTTGTGTCATACTTAGACCATGTGGTTTTACTTGTGATATATGAGTGCTTGCTTGTCTAAGTGTAAAGAGTTGGTCTTCTACTTCTATCTCATTTGAAACTGTGAATTTCCAAAAGTAGTTACAACTGATCGCTCAGGTTACTAATTTACCCAAACCCACTCTCATTTGAATAGGAGAGATGCTTCTTATATGTTTTAGCAAACATCATAGTTCCGTATCTTCAGTTATTTGAACTTTTTTGGATCTTTTGACTTCTGCCCATGGTCATGTTAATACTTATAGTAACCCGAGAAAAGTGAGTTTCATCATTTTCACGTTGGTCAAGCTTTCCAATTTTGCATATTGCAAACTGAAATGAAATGATGAATACTCACTGTGTCCCGTGAAATGAAAGTTTCAAGACAGACTCTATATGCAGTTACATGTTCTAGAAATGTTTGTCGATGATATCTTATATAATGACTTTTTTAAAACATACCCAATTGTATCAATGAATTGCAACAATCACAATCAACTAGTTACCTTTATCCCAAACCATTTTTATAACAATTTGTGAAATGTTGCAATGTTCGTTAAATAACATCAAGTGGAAACTGTGCAATTCTGCTAAGAAGTTATAAATGAGCCTGTTTTATAGAAGATGGCGATATGACAGTGAAAGTCAAGATTAATCTTGGTCTTTTATACATACAAACGGCGTAGTGGTTGATTGCTAATGGACCGGCAAATGTAAATGTAATATTGCTTTTGGCACGTGCTGGATGAGGCTAGTAATAGTTTTGATATAACTGTTGAACTTGATTCCTGTATGAAAACGAGGAGGCATGATGGGGAGACAATGCCTTGATAATGATTACTGGTCCAATGTTTTTCCAATTTTTTAAGTGTAAAGGTCTTCCAACTTACAATTTGGTCCAAACCGTCTGATAGTTCCTTAGAGTAATCCTTCGATAACAAGTGATAATGATACCAACCTAAAGAGTTTTGCACTGGTTAGTGCTCTCTAGTCTCTACCCATGAACAGTTGAGCCAGGTGCGATCTCACTTTCGAAGTTAAGCCAGACATGAAATCTATATTTAGGCGAGTGTTTAGCTGCATATCTAAATGTTATTCACATTCTAGTAATTTACATGCCATTGTGGATATTTTTTTATTTATTTTTGCGTCCTGTAAGAAGGGTTAACAGGCTTGGCCGCTCTCCTATAATTTTATGAATAACAAATGTATTAAATATGATTACTAGTTCGATGAAATGATTTTGGGAGGTTGTAGATGTGAATATGCTTGAGCCACTTTTGACCTGTTTGACCCATTCGACTTGGAGATAATGCAACCCTGGTCGACCTATGTTAGATGAGTCAAAACTGTTGCATCTAGACTGTATACAAAATAACGCCGCTTACTATGTATACAAAATTACTTTGTTAGATAGACGTGAATAGTCTCTCATTCTTCTTGGTATGTCTTTGATCTCTGATTGAATCCTAAGAAGATTATAGGACTATTACTTTGACAAAAATGAACAGTTTAACGATGCATATGGGTCATGTTTCTTATGATGATATATTACTGTATTTGATTGCAGATATGGCAACACGCTGATCAGAACCGCACTGGCTTCCTTGGCCGTCAGGAATTCTATAACGCTCTTAAGCTTGTAACTGTTGCACAAAGTAAAAGAGAACTAACACCAGATATAGTAAAGGCGGCATTATGGACCTGCTTCATCTAAAATCCCTGCTCCACAGATTAATCTTGCAGCTCTGCCTCCGGCTCAACCAAATGCAATGGGACCACGTCCTCCTACACAGCAGCCTGGGATTGTCAATTCAATGGCCCCACGCCCTCCCACGCAACAGCCCGGGGTTGTTAATTCAATGCAAACACAAACTTTCGGCATAAGATCATAGGGGCCTCCTAATTCAATGGCTCCTCCTTCAGTTGCTCCACCTTCTGCACAGTATTTTGCACCTCAAGGAAATCAGTCAATGAGGCAGCCACCACCTCAGAGCGGGCCTCTTCCATCACAGAGTGTTGGTGGTCCTAGTTTTCCGGCAGGTGGTGGTCTGGCCGGTACTGGTCTATCAAACTCTAATGTCTCGGGTGATTGGCTTGGGGGCAGAGGTGTTGGGGCTACTGTACCGAAACCCCAAGAGCCACTATCATCCTCATCTTTCACAGCTCCTAGACCATCTGTTGGAGGAAATGCAATTACTTCTACTGCTATGTTTGGAGGTGACTTATTTTCTGCTTCCCAGTCTACGTCCAAACCGTCATCATCCTCAATGCCAACACAAACTACAAGCATTCCACCCGTTTCTTCTGCAATTGCTCCTGTAACTTCTGAGCCCCAGACTCCAGCCAAGATAGACCCACTTGGTGCATTGAATGCTTTTACAAGGCAACCCACAGGTGCTCCAGTACAGTCAGCGGGGCCATCTCTACCAAGACCAAATCAACAGGCCCCGACTCAAAATGCTCCAATACAGTCAGGTGGGCCATAGTTCCCTCAATGGCCAAAAATGACGCGGGCTGGTATTAACAAGTATATGAAAGTGTTCATGGAAGTCGACTCTGACAGAGATGGGAAAATCACTGGTGATCAGGCTCGCAGCTTATTTTTAAGTTGGAGACTACCAAGAGGTAAATACTCGTAGCTTAATGGTGATCATTAATGCCTTATTCAACTCTTTCTTGTAAAATGATTTACTCTCTAGTGAAATGTCTTTCCATAATAGATTTCCTATAAACACGCCAAGCCGTAATGTTCTTATTGTTCTTCTACAGAAATTCTGAAACAGGTGTGGGACTTGTCTGATCAAGATAATGACAGCATGCTTTCCGTGAGGGAGTTCTGTGTCGCTCTCTATCTGATGGAGCGATACAGAGAAGGCCAGAATCTTCCACCAACACTTCCTAGTAATGTCCTGCTTGATGAAACTCTGCTGTCTCTCACGGGCCCACCCAATCCTTCTTATAGACCTGCTGGTTGGGGAGCTAATCCTGGTATACCTCTATACATCATGTAGACATATATTTATAGTTGCAAAATGGGGAGTCGGGTGGCTTGAGACGTGCCAAAACGGGCTGGGTTGAAACATGTTAATTTTAGTAAGGGTCCCTCAGATAGCTGAGAAAATAAAAATTGATGAAGACAACCTGTTCTGAATGTTATCGAACCTTTTGTCTTCAGGTTCTGCACCCCAGCAGGCATCCGCCCAACAAATGTTGCATGCTAATATGACGCCTCCCATGCCTGGTGCCCAACAAATACAATATAATCAGCCGAAAGGACCGATGCCCTCCATGGAAAACTCTCATGCACATCAGCTCAGTAATGGTGATCAAAATACTTCTCTTTCAGTTGCTCTAGAGACAACCCAAGGAGAAAAAGTGGTAAAGTTTTATTTGTTTCTGATAGATTTGGAATTTAATTACGCATATACTGTCAATTTATCCATGCGACATTTTTTATCCTCTTTAGAATGCTCATTGTCGATTGGTTTCCATTGGTGTTAAAAGGTTGAAGATAAGAAGGAAATTCTGGATTCTAGAGAAAAGATGGCCTTCTACAGGAATAAAATGCAAGATCTCGTGAGTAGCCATTCTTCTCAATATATGGATCAACGCCTGCCCATAAATTTACTGCATTATACACTATATATGGGAAGACATGTGTTCTCACCTCCTTCACCAGGTTTTATACAAAAGTAGATGTGATAACCGCCTTAATGAGATTACAGAACGAGCGATAGCTGATAAACGTGAGGTATATTGGCGATTTGAAATCATGTCTTCTTTCTTTCTATCTTTTGATTTTGGTTTTTTCTCGGTCCTTGATATTTGTCATTATCTAATTCCAGGCAGAGATGCTTGCTAAGAAATATGAAGAGAAGTACAAACAGGTGGCAGAAGTGGCCTCTAAGTTAACTATTGAGGAGGCATCTTTTCGTGATATTCAGGTAGAATCACCTTTTTTATTCTCTCACACAAAATAAATTATTTTTTCACCTAGAAAAACGAAAAAAAAAAAAAAAAAAAAAAAAAAAAAAAAACTATACGACTTGGGTGGGTGCTGTCCCTTTTCTTCTTACGTCAAAAAATGGGACCAGACTCACCATCACATTACAATTATTCTCATTACTTAAAAGACGTAGTGAAACGGAAAATGCTGGGAATTATAGGTGGCACATGGATGGGCTGGGTAAATTTATTAAGATTTATTACAATGTCTATTAATTTTGTTTGAACAAGTCAATTTAGTATGTTGTAAACACTCGTCGACTTTTAAACCATTTGGCCAGTTTCCACATAATTGCATTGAATTGCTCCCTCTACTTTAAAATTGCTAAATGGCCTAAGAAATAGCATTGCGTTATTAATTTCTACTGGACTGGCAGCTTAGTGCATTTTAGATCTATTTTATGTTAATTGAATTAAATTTTCTGTTGACTTTTAGGAGAGGAAGATGGAGTTGAATCAGGCACTTGTGAAAATGGATCAGGGTGGCAGCGCTGATGGTATCCTTCAAGTAAGTTCATTTACTTCCATATGATCCCGGGTAATGGATTTTAGTTAAGTTTTAAGGACAGCTTGACTGACCCATCATTTTTTTTTCACCTTTTGTTTTTAATCAAATAAATATAAAACAATAAATCATTAACATATATTCGGCTGACCCAGGTTCGTGCTGATCGTATCCAATCCGATCTCGAGGAACTACTGAAGGCTTTAACTGAACGTTGCAAAAACATGGAATTGATGTCAAGTCAACTGCGGTTATTGAGCTTCCGAAGGGTATCATCTTTCATCTCATGCTATCAGGAATACTCCATTAGCAGTAATGTCACTGTATCTGTATAATATTATAATAAAATGATTGATATTGCGTTATGGTTCACCTATTTTGTTTGTCAAGGTTGGCAACCTGGAGTTCCAGAGATATCTGCCGTGTGGGATGAGGATTGGGATAAATTCGAAGATGAAGGTTTTGACTCTTTCTTTTATACTCGTAGTAACTATATATCAGAGAAGGAGCAATGTCAGCTCATTTTGTTAAAAGATATCATCGTTGGTGGGTCAATCCGACCTGTGTTCCACACAAAATATCCGTTTTGACCCGTGTTCTCACGTTTTTCCCTTCAACCACATTTGCACTTTGCACTAAACTAGTTTGTAATGACAGGTTTCTCATTTGATGCTACGGTGCCTGCAAATACCAAATCTACATCTCAGGCAGAAAACTCCTCTACTATGGATGATGTTTCCGAGGATTCATATTCAAATGCTGACAGGAAGTCAGAGAAGCCTTTCGAGACTGAATCAGCATATGCACATAGCGAAGATGAGTCGGCTAAAAGCCCAGCTGGTAGTCCCACAACACAAAAGATATTTGAAAGTCCAACCAAGGAGGATTCCATTTAACCATTTCGGAAAGAGCTTTGATGCTGACACAGAAAGGTACCAATTGGATTCTGTTTATGGTCTGATCTTTCATTGTCTAAATACAACAAAACGTGTACCTATACCTTGTTTGCTGGAAAGATCTAAACATGCACTAGTCTATTGCTCTTGTTTATTGAGTTCGATCTTCTTCTATTAGGGTTTTTGATGACCAAGGATGGGGTACTTTCGACAACAATGATGATGTAGATTCGGTGTGGGGATTCAATAGTGACACAGCTAAGGTGAGTTCATATCTTTTTTTTCAATTATATAATTGCATTCAATGGATAGCGTATAAGGTTATAGAAGGGTATTACAACGTAAGGTGGAAAAATGCTACATATGTGCTACTAAATGAAAAGATAAATAAATTCTTTAGAGTGAAAATTAATACTGAAACTGAACCAATCCATATCTGAAAATTAATGCTACTTACTGCTCTAGAGTGGACCTGGAAACTGAACCAATCCATATCTGGTTTGTATCAATTGCGAACTGTTTTGGTATGCTTGTCATAATTAGAAAAACATAAACCTAGAACAAAGCTGTTTGAATATAAAAAACAATTGGAAACGTATCTCTGTTATGAATGCAAAAAACTTCATTTTTACAGGATGCCGAACATGAGAAGCATGGAGAGAGTTATTTCTTTGACTCCAGTAGCTTCACTGCAAGTCCAAGGAAAAGTGATTCCCCGCAAGGCAGTAATAGTTTCTTCCAGAAAAAGAGTCCATTTGGGTTTGATGATTCGGTTCCTGGCTCACCAGCTTCTCGAGCAGGCACCTCACCACGGTACAGTGGGGGAGGAGCAGAGAATTCTTTCTTTGATAATTTCTCGAGATACGATTCTTTCAGTGCCACTGACCGAGGTTCTCCCAAACAAGAAACCTTCTCGAGATTTGATTCCATGAGCAGCTCCACACATGATAATAACTTCTCAAGATTCGACTCAATGAGCAGCATGGCACAAGACCGTAGTTTCGCAAGGTTTGATTCAATGAGTAGCAATGCGGGTTTTGACCATGGTCATACATACTCATTTGATGACTCAGATCCATTTGGGTCAAGCAGACCGTTTAAGGTGTCGTCAGAAAGTCAAACGGGGAAAAATGAAACTGATAAATGGGCATTTTAGTTTGGAGTTTGGCGGTATTATTATAGTGTGACGAGGGTTTTTGTATTCATGAAGGATGGGTATGGGGATTACCATGTATTTTCTTTTCTTCTACCTGCTTGAATAGTTTGTGTTTGTATCATTTGCTTGTCTTTAATTCCATTGCATGGGAACTTTACAATATTTCTTTGGTATAATCTTGACTAGAAATTCTAATATTGGATTGCGATTACTATAAATATATGGTTTTGATTGTTAGATGCTTATTGTAAAAATAGTGTATGCTAAAGTTTAAACATTAGGCGTAGTCAAATTTGATACTCATTGTGTGGTACCTTCTAACTATGGATTGGCTTGTCTTAGAAAATTATCATGAGAAAGTGTTTTGCGCGTCGTTGCACTTGTTATGAACAGGGATGATGGTGTTTGATGCACTGACATAGATTAATACCTTTTTAGTGATGAAAGTGGCATTGCAGGTCTCTATGGTTTTGGAGTGCAATTGGTACCGTCGAAGTTACATTTGGTAAATCAGTCATCCAAAAAATTATTGCCACCCGTGAAGTTTTTGTCACGTGAAACGTATAATCGAAAAAGAGTGTTCGCCAAAATTTTTTGATTACACCTTAACGGTTGATGCAACGCTGGTACATTTCGAGTTGTAATCACGAGATATTCATCAAGCAATAGGTATTGCATGACTTGAAAATGTATTTATATCATAGCTGAACATGCACTAACAGGGTTTAGAAGTGGGATTTAAAGTTGATTTAGGGTAACCCACCTGAATTACTTAAATTGTGATTTGAGAGTATAATTATTCAAATTATTAGAAGCAAGAAGATCAATTGAACATAGTAGTTATATATAGGAACTCCTAAGCATTTTACAAATTATTCTGCTAACATTAAAGCATTCGGAGAGGAAAGGGCCGAGACCGGAAGACAAATTGACGTCTGTACTTCAACTGAGACTATTAGAAAGTAACAAGACATATCTAGAAAAAAATGATAGGATCAAGCTTACATATAAGTCATATGCATTTCATCAACCACCTGGTGGGTGTCTACTACATAAAAAGTAAATCATTCTCATTAATTTTAACTTAAATTCATTAAAAAAAAGAAAACTAAAATTTAACATTCAGTATTAATAAATCAAACCTATTAACATTAAAATATTAACATTAAAATATATTGAGGAGGAATTTGTCTAGCTAACAAATAAAAATTAAAAACGCTTTTGTTATTCAACTAACAGGACCAATAAATTTCTCCAAAAGGCCCACAATAGCTGATGGCCCATAAACGCTTTTGTGATAGAGTTGGGAGGTCATGGAACATCAAGTTTGTGATGTCTTCTTCTTGCTGTAAATCTTCATCACAAATTAGTCTTACACCACACTCCTTCACCTCAACATCTTCATTATTCTCTTGGAAGAAACTAAATGTAACAAAATCCTTTGCTTCCTCCCATCCCCGTGCATCCCTCGTATAAATGGGATGTAACCAAACGGAATGTAACCAAATCATGTATGAATCTTGGATTCCTGTCACCTCATTCTCAAAATAATTCTCAATTGAACCTGGAATGTAACCAAATGGATTCAGAGAAGCTCCATCAAAGTTCTTTAGAGAGTACCCTTTAACTCTGCACTTGAAAGGCTTTTTTCTCTTAAAAACAACACAAGCTCCATATCCCCTAAACTTATCATAACACCAATCTGATGGTAATTCAACCTTTGCATGTTTTCCCTTACTTCTATTTGTAAACCACTCTGGAATGCTATTCCCATGATATACTATATCTAAATCACCATAGCCTTGAGAAGTTATAGATGAGTTGGTCTCTAAACCCACATACCCAAGGAAAGCAGAAAGCTGATGAATAGAGCCTTGAGAAGTTATAGATGAGTCAAGACACTGAGTCTTCGATATAGACCCCTCGCTATCAATGGTAACATTCTTAAACAGATTTGGACAATTGCTGAAAACGTTGTCCCTATTCCTGAATGGGTCTTTAGATGATCCCGGCACTTCTCTTAAGGAGGTGCAATCAGATGCATTAATATAAGATAGGCTAGGTGGAAGTTCAGGCAACACTTCCAGCTTCTTGCAACCTTCAAGTCTAAGATATTGAAGATGAGAAAGTTGACTCAAACTTCCAGGCAAGCTAGTAAAATTGTTCCCTTCTAAGTGTAGCCATTCTAGACATGATAAGCCTCCAATGCTCTCAGGCACTTCTAATAAATTGTTCCCATTTAAGTATAGCTCTTTTAGACATGATAAGCCTCCAATGCTCTCAGGCACTTGTACTAAATTGCAGTAGCTTAAATTCAGTTCCTTTAACATATGTAAACCTACCAATGAAACTAATCTTTGGGGATGTTGTTGTTTACTTAGTAAACGAAAAGGGGCAGTGATTGAAGTCCACCATCTAGGTTGAATCCTCCCTTGGCCACCGAATGACAATGATTCAAGGTTTATTAGAGAGGATACAAAAGAAGGAAGTTGTGTAATGGCATCCGTTTCCACTCTACCTGCAAAATTCTGAAGCCTTTTGCAGTCTCTCAGATTTAACACAGCAAGCCTCTTGAGCATTCCAATTGAGGGGTGAACGCTAACCAAATTCACACAACCTTCAAGACCTAGCTCTTCGAGATTTGTAATCTCCGAGAAGTCAGGGGTGGTTGTTAGGTTACAACAGTACCTTAACTTCATTATTTTTAACCTTCTTAAACACTGATATCAATAGAAAAAAGATTAGTTCTTATATCTCTAGGTGTCAAACACGAACACATGTATGGACAAGTAAATACCTTTGGTGTTGTCCAAAGTTGTGTTAAGTGGCTGTAAGAGAGATCGAGGGAAACAATGTTTTCTGGATAGAAATCTGAAGGTAAGTACTTGAAAGGGCATCCATGCCAATAAAACAAGCTTAGCTCATTGGACAAAAAATCCAAACTTCCCGAGTACTTCACATTGTAGCCCTTCAATTCCACTTTCTGATCAAATTCTTCCTCAGCATAAATTTTCAGTATCCGCAAATTTTTCATAAGTGCAAAAGAATTAGCGTCTATGTGAACCTTTTGACTAGATTTCCTTAACAAAAGGACTAGAACTTCAGTTGCTTCAGTCATTGCCACCTGGAAAAGCAAGAACATGTAACTTAAATTATAAAGAGTAACATATGCAATTGTGTATACTTTTATATTAATATGAAGGTAAAGAAGAATATGCCACTTCTTACTTTCTTTCCACTCGATGCAGATGATATGCACAATCTTCTCTGTTTCCCAGTCATGATAAATTCTTCACGAACAATTTCCCTTGCCATGCTTTGAATCAATTCATGCATTTGAAGACAATCTTTAGATACTGTTATTAGGAACTTATCAGCTAGAACTTCAATAATAGCATTTGCAGAACAATGACTGCCGTCTAGTACACTTGCAGCAAAATCTTTATTTTCCCCAATGAAGGCACATGCAATGTCAAAAAACATTCTTTTTTGATCAGATGCCAAGCTATCAAAACTTGGTCGAAGTTTTTGTACTATCTCAGAATTAGGATATGTTTGGAGTCTATCCAACTCGCTTTTCCAAACATACACAGACTTCGCATACAATAGTCGACCAAAAACTTTGAGAGCCAAAGGGTGACCATGCAAATATTTCACAATCTGGGAAGCAAATTCTTCAAAATCTTCTGTAGGGTGCCTTTTACCAAATGCATATAAACTAAAGAGCTCAAGAGCTTCACACTTATCTAAATTCCCCATTTCATGGATTTCATCCACTCTATGTGATCTTAGCAACTGTTTATCTTTACCAGTGAAAATAATCAAACTTCCTGGGCAAAACCATGTAGGTGAACCCGCTAGTGCTTCTAACTGCTCATGATCATCCACATCATCCAAAACAAGCAGGGTCGGCCTTGATGACATCATCTTCTTTATTACCATAATTCCTTCACCAACACTTGGTATCTTCAAATCTTCTATTTTCATGATCTTTCCAATCATATGCAGTTGGACTTGAATCAGGCCTTGTCGTTTTGTGACTTCTTTGACATCTTCACAAAAGCAACTTCCTTCAAAGTGGACATGCATTAAGTTATAAATAGCTTTGGCAAGGGTCGTCTTTCCTATCCCGCTTATACCGCATAATCCAATCATGTTAACCTTATCTGACCCAATGAAGCGTGACAAGTCTAATTTGTCGAAATGAAAATCTATGCCAACAAGGTTCTCACCAACATGCAAGGGTCCGTCACATAATGTTTTGAGGATTTCTCTGGAAATGGAATCGATGAACTTGGACTCAAACCTGTTTACCGCAAAGACACAACAAGTAAGAGAAACAACATAGTGTTAAGCTTTAGTAGAGCTACAAGATAATTACACAAAAACAAGAAATTTACCCATTTGTCATGTCCTGGAGATCCCATCCAGATAAGTTGGCCGCCATGGATAAAGCTTCCTTCCAGTTGTCGACCTCTGGTCTATTTGAAACTTGATGTTTGGCAAACGCTTCTGCATAACTTCTTTTCTGTTTCCTCACCACATCAGGCTTGGCATCATAAAAGATAATCCGGACCTCATGTTTGTGATCTTTAATCTTCTTGCACTCAAGTATTTTGACAAGTTCCCTTAGACACCATGTTGAAGAAGCGTAATTTTTGGAGAAGATAACAATCAAAAACCTTGATTCTTCAATGGCTTTGTAAAGTTGAGGAGATATCTCTTCTCCTTTAGGCAACTCTCTATCATCTCTAAAAGCATGAATCCCTTTTTGCTTGAAATCGTTGAACATATGATCCATGAAGCTTTTGCGGATATCTTCACCTCTGAAACTTACAAAAACATCATATTTCCACCGATGAGGAATGGACGTAGTAGCCATTATCAATAATGAGATCGAGCTGCGATCACAAGAAAAGATCATCAGAATTCATAAAGAGTAGCCAATTGTGAATAATTTATAGTAACAAAGATAGTGAAAACAACATCACATGATATAATTAGATTATTTTCTATCATTCATAGTTTCATAGTAAATTACTAATAAGTTAACATACAATAATTTGTGGTGCTGATTTTGAAAATTGATTCTCGAGAAATTGTAGATAGATTATTTTGGGATTGGGTTTCAAGATTTAAAGAAAAGAAAGAAGGACTGGGTGAAATCTTGCTTGAGTTGTTTTGGTAAAGAAAAGAAAAAATATAGTAGCAAATCTCAAACTGAAATTTTGTTTGTGTTTTGTGTTGTTTAGAAAGAAACAAAGTATGCAATGAAGGGATATGTAAAGTTGAGAAATGGGTGGCGTTTGATGAGTGTTGCACTTAGACCATCTACAACAGTTTCTGGTTCAAACCAGCCACATCACTGCCACATCAGCTTTCTTAAAAACCACATTTTTTACTCCAACAATACACCTTCTCAATCATCACTTAACATTAATTTTCAATTTCAAAAACCAACCAAAAACCAACCATTGGAGTGTTTTAACAGGTCGTGTCTGACACACTCTATGTGCAACTCGAAACAACTTTTATATTCAGTTTTTAAAATATTAGAAATAAAGAATAAATGTGCATATAAAAGAAGGGAATTAGTTTGTAAACATGCAACAAAAACTCCAAACAATTCATTTATTTTGTTTTAAGTGAAAAAAAAAAAAAAAAAAAAAAAAAAAAAAAAGAAGCTAATCTTACTTAAAAGCACAAGTTTCGTTATCGCAAAAAGATACTCTTTACTTCCTTAGACTATCACGCCAAGACCATGACGGCTCTCCACCTTGGCGAGCGAAGTCCACTTATTTGTGTTGGTTGGGTGGTTGAGACCATCTAACGATTTTTTTTTTTTAAGATATTTTTATGTGATTGGTTAAAAAAGTGTTGTGTTAAAAAGATGATGTAGCGTTGTGGGTGCATGTGATGGTCAGGTGACCATTACACGAGCCTTACAACACATAAGACACACCTTAGTCACTTTGATATAAAGAAGCCTACAATATTAAAATTAAAAACTAGTAAATTTGGGAAATGGATAAATTGGGTTATCAAATCAGAATTTTCAGTTTTTTTATCTTTATTCCTAGGCTAGGAATACGACATAACTTCAGTCAAATGACAACAATAATTCGGGCCACACAAATCTAAATCTACTACGATTCTAAAACATCAATGGTCCTAGAAATTACAAATATGACAATCGAGCGATCAAAAGACCCAAACCTAACAAACATGCTCATAACCACTAAAGGGAAATCAAATAATATTTGTCTATAAAGAATACCTTTTGCTTCGTTATAAAAATAGAGTAACCCTTTTACTAATAAGTTGTTTAGTTATGGGTCATTATTAGATCAAATAATAAGTTTTCATATTTTGAAATGAAGAAAATAGTTAGCATACAGACATAGAACAATGAGTTATAAGATGAGCAAACAATAAGAAAAGAAAGAATGACTTACAATTTAACGATGGATTTATGGTACGTGAATGAATGCAATTAATAAAAATGAAAGATCAAATCAAGTTAAAAAGAGTAAAGACAAGTGGGTTGACTCCATGTCAACTTAGATTCACTTTCAGTCCCTCGGTTTCTGATATGTTGCCAAAGTTGTATGTAACTAGTATATTTGTTTTTTTAATTACTCGGTTACCACTTTTAACTAGGGCTGACAAATCGTGTAAACACGAACCTGTTAAGACACGACACGATAAGGGGCAGACACGAACACGACACGATAATTTTTCTTGTCAAATTTTCAAAACACAAACACGACTTGTTAAGTAACAGGTCTTAACAGGTCGACCTGTTAACGACACGAAACCTGTTAAGCCCAAACACGAACCTGTTAACAAGTCTTGTTTTCGTGTTCGTGTCAAAATTGCACATAGAGTGTGTCAGACACGACCTGTTAAGACACGACACGATAAGAGGCAGACACGAACACGACACGATAATTTTTCGTGTTCGTGTCAAAATTGCCAGCCCTACTTTTAACAAGACCTCAACTCTTGTCATATTTGTTTTTTATAACTTTATCTTTCATCAAGTATTCGGCTTTTTATAACACAACAACAAAAATATAAAAATAAATATTTTATTTCTTAAGTAATCATTTAAATGGGTAAAAGTTGTAGCCACAATATATAAAAAAAACATAAGGCAAAATAATTGGGAATCAATAACCAAAGTTACGGGGGTAATACAACAATAAAACCCAAGTCGATGACAAACTAAATAAAATAATAAAAATTGCAAAAATCGTCCTTGTGGTTTGGTCAAATTGCACGTTTGGTCCCTACTGTTCATTAAGTGCAAAAATGGTCCGGATTTAGCCATGTTTCATTCACTTTTGGTCATTCGTCCTCCGAACCACAAGGAGGAAACGTGCAATTTGGCCAAACCACACGGACGATTTTTGCAATGCCGAAGGACCAAAAGTGAATGAAACAGTGCTAAATCCGGACCATTTTTGCACTTAATGAACAGTAGGGACCAAACGTGCAATTTAACCAAACCACAAGGACGATTTTTGCAATTTACTCATAAATAAATAAATAAAGGGAAATTTTCATTTTCAACTTAACTTAACTTTGTCATGTATTGCTAAAACTATGACACTAATCACTCAGAATGTCCTTCATGTGGCTGTCGTTTTAGTGCCACTCTCATACATTCTAATCTGACCTCAAATCCAGTTTAGTGAAATACATGTATCCTTGCAACTCACCATTAATGGCCCGTTTGGTTCGCATAATTTTTTTTGAAGGAATTGTAATCAGCCAAGAGAATTGTAATTTAAAATTGAATGAATTGTAATTTGATAAAGGAATTGTAATAGTAATTTGAATTACTTGTAACGTGAATGAATTGTATTGTGAATAGATTGTAATCTGAAGAAAAAAAATTGTAATTGTAATTTGAATTACTTGTTCGTTCATGGCTATATCTATAAACATAGACCTGTTAAACCTGATCTGCAGGTGTATACGCCGTATACTCATCCTGGTGTATACGCCGTATACTCATCCTGGTGTATACGTCGTATACACCTGTACTAGTGCATATGATGTTTACAATGGATCGATACACCGTATCGCAAATTGCGAATATCGTTCATGGCTATATCTATAAACATAGACTTGTTAAACCTGATCTGCAGGTGTATACGCCGTATACTCATTCTGGTGTATACGTCGTATACACCTGTACTGGTGCATATGATGTTTACAATGGATCGATACACCGTATCCTAAATTGGGTTTACAATGGATCGATACGCCGTATCCTAAATTGGGGATACGTCGTGTCCCTAATTTTGGATACACCGTATCGCTACTGGTATTGTCACACCCCCAAAATCGGGTCCAGCGGAAGCATACATGTCGCTGGGGGTGCTACTCAATTGGTATCACAACACAAGTGCAAAGAACGGTTTTCACCTCTGTAACACCCCAACCCGACAAGGGCAAAGATGTCACACTAATGGTTTCATATCAGATCAAAACAAAGCATACATTACAGTAATACAAGGAATCTCAAAGGTTACAAATGAAATACTGAAATTACAAGGCTACAAATGCGAATACAAATTCTAACAATATAATAACTTCTAATCATCTCTAGGCCAAAATAACTATCAAGTCTTCTAAGTCCAAAAGTCTCTTTACTCATACCCATCTTCCAACTAAAACCTGCCGCAGGAAAAGAAATGCGGCTGAGCTTAAAAAGCCCAGTGAACAGATATATATAAACGAAAACGAAAGCAAAAGAAAACGAATATATATAGTATAGTGCAAGGAATATCATAAGGTAAAGACAAAGGTACAAGGTAAGAAGGAAAAAGGGTCAGTAATCCACCACGAGCCCAAACAAATCAAATATAGTATACCATATCCTCATAATCATATAGAGGGGAGACCTCTCAGATAATCAGATAATATGAGGGGTGTCCTCATTCTTCAAATGGAGTAGCTAGCTCCCGAACTTGTGAAAGACGTGGATTGCACCCATCATCAGTCACCAAATCAAATCAAATCAAATTATGATATATCCCTCGAAACAAAACAAATCTAGGATGCATCCATACGCCCCCCAAACAAATAATCCTGGCCAATATAAATAATAAAGCGCGCATGTAGTAGCAAATGGGGACGGTGTGTAACATCACTCAAACACACTAGAGTCATGCCATCGGTGCATCAATGACATGGCCATGTTACCTTCATGGCTAGGGTCACAAATTTTGGCTCGGGTATCAAACTGAAGGGTCAAAGGTCCAAATTATATCAAAGGTTCAAATCATTACAAAGGTCCAAATCATTACAAAGGTTCAAAAGTCCAAGTCATCTTCATAGTCAAGTCCAAATATCCAAAGTTCATGGCAAAGGGTTCATATCCAAATCAAAGTCAAATGAATCTAAACGAACTGATCAAAGGTTCATAATCAAATGGTTCATTTAAAGAAATCTTTATCAAATGGTTTTCATCAAGAATGATCTTTATTAACTGTTTTCACAAAGTAGTCTTTAAAAGAAATTTTCATAAAAGTTTAGTAAGATTCCAAATAAAAGTGGTATCGCATATTTCATGAACATCATTTCAAAATAAGTTTTCCTCAAAACATTTCCATGATATAATTGAAAAGGTTTTCACATCTATTTACCAAAATCAAATGAACCTTCGAAGTATCAAGTGCCTCAAATACTAATATCACAAGGTAACGAACGAATATCAAATGGATCATTATAGAGGCTCAAAGCAAGAGGGTCATATCGAACATCAAGTCAAAACGAATCAAACAAACGAACCAAAGTGTAGGGGAACATAACAATGGCTTAGGGAATCTTAAAACGAATCAAGATCAATGAGTCATGAGAGGGAAAACACCCTTACTGAAAAAGGGTAGAATATCTGTACCTCAAAGCAAAAGCAAATGTAAACCAAGAGGAAAAGAAGTCACGAGGAAGCTCATTCCCACTTCACGGAACCTAAAGGAGATGACACTAATCATTACATAATTCTTTTTGAGTAGCTTTCCTCTTTTAATAACTTTACTCACTTAAGTGACTTTCTAATTTTTAGAAGGTTTCCATATTTAGAAAGGTTTACACATCATAAATTAGGTTAAGTTATCAAATAATTCCTTCTCATGGTATTAAGGTTCATTTTAGCAATTATAATAATTCAGGCTTCATTTTGTCAAATTTCTATATTTTAGTATTTCAAATGTAGATATGCCAAAGTTAAAGTCCAAAATGCAACTATTACAAGTTATTCATTTTAATCCTTTAGTTTCAACAATTTTACAATTTAAGCCCTTTAATTACTTTAATTACAAATTAAACCTTATAATTAATTAAATTACAATTTAATCCTTAACATCTTTATATTAACACAAAAAGCCTTTAATCTTACCAAAATACAGAATCACCCTTCAATATCAGATATGGTACGAAATACCCCTTCAAGTTTCATAATTTACAAATCAAGTCCCTTAATTATTTAAAACTTATAATTCGAATCACAAGTTATTCATAATTACTCATTAAGCCATTTAAATATCCAAAAATACACATTAATCCCTTTATATCCAATATTATACGAATCACCTTTAAGTTTCCAGAATTTACACTCTTAGTCCCTCTATTTTAATTATATACAAACCGAATATAAATAATTTATATAATTACCACTTAAACCTTTAAATTATAAAATCGACACATGACACCCTTATATAATATTTTTCTCACATTACCCCAGATCTAAAATGAATTACAAAAATGTCCCACGAGTTTTAAAAATTACAAAACACACCCTTTACATTTTATTTTCAAATCGGTAGACATTTTATATTAACAAAACTTAACCCTAATTATCCCAATCATTATACAATCATTACAACATCATTAAAATGCATTAAAAGTCCAGATTTCACCATATAAACCCTAATTCAAATCGGTACTTTAGGGTTTTATCTTTTTCCTTTATTTTCTCACAAAACCCGATTTACACAATAATTCGAAAACCATGATTTTAAGCTTCAAAAATTCGAAAGGATATTTTCTTGATGTTATAAGACACATATAGAACCCACAAAAAATATATAAGAGATCCAGAAAAATCGCATGAATTATATAGATTTTATTTACGTTTTTAGGGTTTATAACACATAAATTATCATACGATCATTATATCATGCATGATTCGATTCTACCATTTTATACACGTTATATATGATGTGAAGAGTGCCAGAAAAATACCAGAAAGATTTTAGAACGAAAGAACCAAGCGTTGTGATTTTGTGTTACTCGGCTCACTATTTTCGACACCAAAAATCACCACGATCAAACGAGCGATCCCAGAACCTTGTAGCTATTTTTCCCACCTTCTTAGTACTTGGAAGATCACCAGAAAATTGCTTCTCCACCTCATAAAAATCGGATCACGAGTGTGTGTATTTTTGTGTGTTTTTAGTTTCACTCGGTATTATTGATTTAGGGTTTAATGTGGTTGTTAGCATAAAAAGGGAAGAATGCCGAGATAGGGGGGGGGGGATTGGCTGGCCAAATCACGAATTTAATGTAGACTAAATCATTTAGAATAGTTTCCTTAACTTTCTTATTATTTAAATGTATTTAAAATACTTTTAAAGTTTAATTAATAATAATAATAAGTATAAAAATATTTTCGGCCCAAGGATGTGGTACAAAATAATTTTGGTACTTCCCAAAATGTCAAATGTGGTAGTAGAAATAATTTTACTTCATATCTTGATCATCTCCCGAAGTTTGGGATTCATTTGGTACTTTATAAGCTTATTAATCAAAGTTTAAGATTGTAGGGGCATTTTAGTCTTTTTACATGTTTCAGATTTTAGGGTTTTACAACTCTTCCCCTCTAACAGAAAAATTTCGTCCTCGAAATTTGAAGTCGCAAAGTGAAGTGGAGTCATAGCATATCGCAAAAGATCATCATAATATTCTCATACCCGATGAGGTTCTTCCAAAAGATCTTCAGACCAAAAGTTCCTCATGACTCATATCAAAACGAGGTGGGTTCAAATTTTCTCAGAAGGAAACAAAATAAGTTGGTTTTGATCAAAAAAGGCCATGCAACAAAATGGAGGATATGCGAATCTTCTAGAAAGTTCATATGAAAATATGAACCAGATTTCAAATCAAATTGACTGTTATCAACAGTAGGGAGTTTTTTTTTTAAAAGGATTTCAAGATTTATAACTGAGGTCAACGGAATGCAAATCGAGAGTCCAAACTTATTCAGATATCTAATGAACGGAATCAGAGTATACGCATAGATAGGATGAATCTAAAGCCTCACTATTCGCGGATAATCCAACGGAGTTCAAATTTCTAACTTCTTAGGTACTCCCCAAGATATCCTATGGCCACAATGAGTGCACGTTATATGGTGTAAGTATTATCACGTTGATCAGGCGTCATAATACTAGCACCACATAATTATGCCTTCATGATGATCATACTTTATCTTAAGTCGTAATCAAAACCACCTATCTTAATCCACCTAGTACTTCTATAGTCATCAAAGGTCAACCAAAATCGAATGCCAAAGTCAAGAGGGAAAACAAAACTATTCGCACGAGTATCAAAATCCCAGATAGCCAAATTGAAGTGAGGTATGCCGTCACAAGCATCATATCTTCCACAATTTGCCAAAATCTCTCAAAACAAAGCCATTACCGAACATAAGAAAAAATGCACATGGAACGGAAATGCTACTAGGGGAACTTGAGTCATTAAGGATTTATTACTTATATAACGAAACTTAAGAGGGTCAACGGAAATGAAAATTAGTCGTCAAGAACTTCGGTCTTCATAGAATCAATTCTTCCAAACATAAAGGGTCTGTTTCAAATTTTCGTTCGTTCAACACGTCCAATCTCTTCAAGTCCGGTTAATCTGTCTTCGTTGTCCATAAATCGGGAAGTGAAACCAAAATCGGGAACTTGTGTCTGGTTCGTCGAGCCTCCTGCAGTTCTTCTTTGGGATGTGATGGAGTCATGTGAATTTCTGGCACGATCTTTAAATCTCTTCATCATCAAGTCTGCTTCCGCTCTCAATTCATCTTAGTACAACCAAGATGAATAGGGAAATGAGACTGCATGTCTTCATCAGCTCCAGGTTCGCCATTGTGGAAAACTAGAAGGGGGGTTGAATAGTTTTATGTCTTTTTAATTTATTATAAAAACTTTGTTTACTTTTAAAAACTTAGATTCAAGTTTGTTAAAACTTAAATCTTATTATTAGTTATATATGTATTCCTTTAAATTGATTGTAAATGTTTTGGTTTCTTGAATGGATTTTCAAATTGATCTTTATGTGAAGTCGATCTCTAATAAATACTAGCAGTTATATAATCCTATGTGTATGAATGTAATGACGATATAAATAAAGAAGTAAATAAGGTATGGAAAGATCTAACCGAGACACGAGAGATTTATAGTGGTTCGGCTACAAGGACACCTTCCTTGCCCTACTCCACTCCCCGAGCACCGAGCTCGAGAGTTTTCTTCACAACTTCAATAAGCTCCCTTATGGCGGAGAAAACCTTACACGACTTTGGCTTACACCGGCTTAATGACACAAAGCTAAATGTCGAGTTCTAATCGTAGCTAGAACCAATCTCACGACTTCACAACTTCTTCACGACTTATTTACGACTACTTCACAACGGCTTCACGACTGCTTCACGACTTCAACACGACCGCTACACAACCTCTATGCTACGGCTTCACGACTTCAACACTATGTCTTCACGACTAAGACTTCACGACTTCAACACGACCGCTACACAACCTCTATGCTACGGCTTCACGACTTCAACACTAGGACTTCACAACTAAGACTTCAAGGCTTCAACACGACCGCTACACTACCTTTATGCTACGGCTTCACGACTTCAACACTAGGACTTCACGACTTCAATGCTATGGCTTCACAACTTCAACACTAGGACTTCACGACTTCAAAGCTACGGCTTCACGACTTCTACTCCGTGGCTTCACAACTTCTACACTATGTCTTCACTACTTCTATACCACAACTACTTATACAATTTCTTCACTACTTACATACAACACAAATCTACTATACACACCTTACACAAATGAATGAATGATTTACAAACTTTGTTAAACTAACAACTTAAGTAACAAGAAGATACTAAGTTGTAATACTTCTAATCTTGATTGATAGAAGTATTCTTCTTTTGCACTTGAATGAGGGAAGCTTGGATCACTTGGAAACCAAAGCTTAAGATTATATGATCAAAGGATTATTAGAAAGTATTTACAAGATTTAGATCAGAAAGTTTGGGGTGCAAAAGGTTAGGTAAAAGTCCAGGAGAAGGCTGGTATTTATAGGAGAAAAATTGGACAGCTGGAGGTCTACTGGAGCGGGGGCGGTCCCCTTAATAATTAAGGGGGCCGCCCCTTCTGTCCGTTGGCCAATTTTGTCCTTTTGTGGGGAAGGTTTTTCTGGAACATTTTAACTGATTTTGGTTAAAAATTTGAATTCATATTTTTATAAAAGATTAAACATTTTTATTTAATGCCAAAAATGTTTTTCAAAAATATATAAAATGTTTTTGATGTTTTATAAAAAATCTAGTTATTAAGAAAATGTTCCTTTGATCATATAATGCATTAAGCATTAGTTCATTCATACCTTAAGTGATTTGAGTTGTAGAAATAGATATTTACAACTAAATACTTGTTTACGTCATAATTTTCCGATTAATGATTTTACATTTTGTGATTATCAAAACGTAGAGATATCGAAAAATATTAATAACGTGTTTAGGCATTATTTATATCAACAATCTCCCCCTTTTTGATGATTACAAAATCTAAACTCATTAAATCTAAAAATAAGTTTTTAGACAAGTATTTAGTGAGTTTACATCTATTTCTCCCCCTTTTTGTAGAATCAAAAAGGTTAAGCCGACAATTTTTAGAATCAAATATGTCGGGACGAAAACTCCCCCTTGATGTGTACTCCCCCTCGTTTGGGGGCACCAAGGAAACGAGCTATGGAACGCTTGCGAGAAAAATGTTAGAAGCACAAGCATATATATAGCACAAATAATGAGCATGCATGAAAAATAAATAAATGTTGTGTATAATTACAAAACCATACATGAGTACAAGCATTCCTACACTAGCTAATAATTCCAACTACATAATCATTCTAGACAACATAATCTTCCATGGAGCTTGCTTAAAAAATGGGTGGAAAATTTATTATTGAGTAAGCATTGCATGTGCTTACTTGGGTGACAATGGAGGTGGTGGTTGTGTAGTGGGTGAGGATGGTGGTGGTGGTGGTTGAGGTTGGTTGGTAAGTATGTTTTCAAGTGATGAAAACCTATAGAATATCTCATCTCTAAGACCAAAGATTATGGTCCGGTTATGGATGCAACAAAGACAAGTGTCACCATGGGTTTCAAGTAGTGGCCAAGGTATGGGAAAAAAAATGGTTATGGGTTTGGTGGAGGTGAAAAGTGAGAATCAAGTGGTGTAATGGGTGATAAGGAAATGGCAAGTTGAGTGGATGGAGGTTCTTGAGTGGATGGTGGTGATGATATTTTTGGTGATGATGTTAGGTGAGTATGGATGTAGTCATTGATGGATGAAGTGGATGAAATGGAGGAAGATGAAGCTCCATGGGTAGAGGGTGTTTTTGATGGTGCATTAGGTGCACTTGGGGATGAATTTTGAGGTGGTGGTGATGGAGTTTTGATGTCATCTTGGGTGAGGTCAATGAAGAGTTGTTTTGGTGGTGTGATGACAAGTCTTTGCTTTCTTGGAGTCTTAGAGATGGATGATTTTGGTGACAACATTGTGGATGAAAATGGGTGTTTGATGAAGGTGATGGTTGATGAGGTGAAAGGTAATTGTAAGGAGGGTATTTATATTGTGAAAATGTGGTTGATTTAGGCAAATTGTGGAGGTTTTGTGGTAATATTCCAAGTCCAGCTTGTGCATTAAGGGTAATGGTAGCTGGGGCTAGGTAAAAGTGGTCACAAGATGCAAAAGGAAACAGTAAAATTTACTGTCCAGATGGCCGGTCCCCTTAATTGTTGGGCGGCCCCCTTAAAATTAAGGGGACCGCCTAAGGAATTAAGGGGGCCGCCTATCTGGTGATTTCCCAGGCGACCAAATTTGAAAAATTTCAGAAAAAGGTCATTTTTAGGGTGTTTTTGCAGCAAGTTCCATTTGGATTATGTATATTAAGAATGATTAAGTAATAACAAAAACTTATTAAAAAGAAAAATGGTTATATGTAAACTACTAAAATCATATTATAAGCATGTCATAAGCATATATCTTAATTAAACAAGAAAAGAAGCAACATATTCATAGCAAACATATATAGGAAAGAAAGAAACAAACATTCATTAATTAAAAATGATTATGTGACAAACATAATCATTGTTACAACATACAAAGTGCTTAAAGCATACATTTGTTAGAGAATTCTAATTTGCCTAAGAAATCCATTTGACTTGCTTGATAATGAAGGTGGTTTTTGAAATGAGGAACAAATGAAAGGGTGAGTAAATGGAATCAATGAAGGTATATGTTTGGGTGTGTGGAGGTTGTGGATGGTGATGGTGGAGACATTTGAGGTGGAGAGCTTGGAGTGGACCATGATGGATGAAGGTTTTGATGTTGTTCAATTGGGGATATTGGATTGGATCTAGTGAGAAGATACTCAATCCAAGTAAAGTGCTCATTAAGAGCAATGGTTTGTTGTTGAAGAAAGATGCAACAAGGACAATTGTTGACATGTTTCTCAACTTGGTTTTGGTTGTGGGGTGATGTGGGAGAGCTAGATGGAGGTTGATCAAGGTTTCTTTGGGTTAGGTGTAGAGCAAGAAGAGCACTAAGCTCATGAGCTTCCTTGAGTTCTTCAATGAACTTCAAGTGTTCGGATGAAGGTGTTGGTGGTAAAGTGTTGTTGTTATGAGGGATGGATGTTTGCACATGCAACATAGGAGTAGCATGTGAATTGGTAGGAGGTGGTGGTGACACTCTTGGTGGTGGAGATGTTTGTGAACTTGGGTAATCATGAGTGGATGAAGATGGTGATGTGGATGAAGTGGATGTTCCAAGAGTGGTGAGTGTTTTTGATGAATAGGTGGGTTGAGTGTGGATGAGGTTTGGATTGAGGTTTTGGGAATGATCATAGGGAGATGAAGGGTTAGGAGTGGATGATTGGTTATGTGTTTGAACAACATCATTAGTTGGGGTATGGCAAGTTTCAAGCTTCCTTCTCTAAATTGGTCTCACCGAGATTTTGGCAACTCTTGAAGGTTTTGATTTTGGGTAGTTGGAGGATGACATGTTTGAGTGGATGATGTGAATGGGCATTTATGATGGGAAGGTGCATTTATAGTGAAGGAATGATGTGGTTTAGGAAGGTAAATTTTGGTGGGTGGTTTATGACAAAATGTGTTTGTGAATTTTGGGAAGTATGGAATAAAATGGGTTGGAAATTGAAAAAGGAAACAGTAATCCGGATCTCCAGATGGCCGGTCCCCTTAAATAGGGGCCGGTCCCCTTAATGATTAAGGGGGCCACCTAGTTATTTAAGGGGGCCGCCCATCTGCTGACTTCCAGATTCCTGAAAATGGGTTTTTGGCAGAAATTTGTAGAAAAAGGTTGTGTTTTTTAGTTCAGTTTCAAGCAAGTCCAACTTCTTTTTGAGGCAATTTAAAATTTAATGACTCATGTATGCTAAGCACATTCAATTAAGCAATTTTAATTATCATGCAACCTACTCATTTACCAAGAAGCATATATGTATATATGAACAAGAAGAACAACATATAATTACCAAGTAATTTATGCTATCATTATTATGACGATTAATTAGCTAGTTAATTAATCCCAACAAGTGTCTATGTGATGGGAAATTAGTGATAGCATGGATTTCTAGACTTGGATCAAGCATGATTTGAGTAAGTGTTTTTGGGCATTATTCAACAATGTTTGAGAAAAAGGTTTTGTGAAAATTGTTTCAACAATGTAGATTCGAATTTGTTTCAAAGGTTTTTATAAGGATATAAAAATAGATTGTTACACTTTTTGGCTTTGATAAAAACATGTTTAGTAGAGAAGTGACAAAGTCTTTTTGAAAGATCATTTTCCAAAATATGAAGATTTGCATGTATAAAAAGATTTGTTGAAAAAATTTCATGCTTGATTGATCAAGACTATTGTCTCATGCTATCTCTTTCAACAAATTATGCGATTTAAATGATAGTAATGACTAAATCTTATATGTTCAACAGAGAACACTTTATTTAATGCTTAGGAGGATTAACTTAAGGTTATCTAGCTAATTAACAAGTAATATAACAAATAGTGTGAGGGCATAGCAACCTATCAAACTAAGCATATCTTAATGCAATGATTATCATAACTATATGCAAGGAGTAACTACTCAGGAGAGTTTAAAAAGAAAACTTATCACAGGTCCAGTATTTCTTCATGATATGAGGTAGTGAATAATAGATGAGTACCACTTCGTTCCATCCTCATTTTTGTAGATTAAAAAGTCCTCATGTGCGTGTTTTGAATATGAGTAGGTTAACGCAAGATTGAGTAACATTTCATTTTGCGTTCATCACCTAATCAAATAAAACAACTTGGTACCCAGATTCTCATGGGTCCGAGATGGTTAGTTGGGGACATCCATTGCATTTATATGCACGTGGAGAAGATGTCACCAAGAAGTACAAGAATTCCTTGATAGTTTGTTTTGATGAACAAACAATGGATTTCTTGATTCATAGATTATAATCACAGTAAATAACCTTATATCTAAATTTCTCTACTAGGTTTTATAATTTGTTTTGATTTACTTGTTGAAGAGTTATCCGAATTAAATCCTAAACCGGTTTTATCATTGAATGGCTTTTGACAACTTAGTAAGATTTTAAGAGATTTGGAACTTTCTTCAAATTTAGCTAATATTTTTGCTCTTTCATTTAATCTTTTAATTTCAAGTTTATAATCTTGACATATTTTACATTCTAGATCAATTTCAATATTACTTTCTAATCTAGACATTTTATCTTCTAAAATTATTTATTTTTCAAGATTATTTTCAAAAGTTTTTGATGATTTATGTTTAGACATAGTTTTTAGATCTATGTTGCAAAAATGTTTAAACTCATTTTTTAGTTTTGAAAATTCTAAAATGAATGGATCATAGCAAAAATGTTCGGTTTTGGATTGTACCTTATTTGTAGCTTTATCTAGTTTGCATTCGTCACATATCGGATGATGATCTTCTCCTTCGTCTATGTCACTCCATGACATTGGATTAAGTTCACTTTGGAGTTGATCCATGTAGCCTTCGTCGTTAATACCTTCATTAACAACATTTGAACTAGTAGCACATGTATCTATTTTATCTAAGTGTTTATCTATTAATTTTTCTAAATAAACAATTCATGTACAAGATCAAAATCCTCATCTTTGGCTTGACATTTTTCTTGATGAATGTTTAAGAGATTTTTCCAAATATCATTTGCCGTTTTACAGAAAGATAATTTTTCATTTTCAACTTTCGGCAAGGTTTTGTAAATAATTATTTTAGCTTCATTATTCTTGTTATAATCATTTTGAGTTTCAAAATCCGGTTTTGTTTGACTTTCAAAATTTGTTTTTGCTGGTTGAAAATCACCAATCGAAATGACATGCCAAAGATCCAGATCAATTGATTTCACATAATTTTCAAATTTATTTTTCCATTCAAGAAAAGTATAGTTTTCAAATAGTGGTGGTGTTTGCAAAAATTCCCCTTCTAAATATTTTTCGGATTCCATAGATCGTTTCAAGTTTTAAAATACAGTATATTTTAAAAATCTTGATTGACGTGGCTCTGATACCAATTGTGGAAAACTAGAAGGGGGGTTGAATAGTTTTATGTCTTTTTAATTTATTATAAAAACTTTGTTTACTTTTAAAAACTTAGATTCAAGTTTGTTAAAACTTAAATCTTATTATTAGTTATATATGTATTCCTTTAAATTGATTGTAAATGTTTTGGTTTCTTGAATGGATTTTCAAATCGATCTTTATGTGAAGTCGATCTCTAATAAATACTAGCAGTTATATAATCCTATGTGTATGAATGTAATGACGATATAAATAAAGAAGTAAATAAGGTATGGAAAGATCTAACCGAGACACGAGAGATTTATAGTGGTTCGGCTACAAAGACACCTTCCTTGCCCTACTCCACTCCCCGAGCACCGAGCTCGAGAGTTTTCTTCACAACTTCAATAAGCTCCCTTATGGCGGAGAAAACCTTACACGACTTTGGCTTACACCGGCTTAACGACACAAAGCTAAATGTCGAGTTCTAATCGTAGCTAGAACCAATCTCACGACTTCACAACTTCTTCACGACTTATTCACGACTACTTCACAACGGCTTCACGACTGCTTCACGACTTCAACACGACCGCTACACAACCTCTATGCTACGGCTTCACGACTTCAACACTATGTCTTCACGACTAAGACTTCACGACTTCAACACGACCGCTACACAACCTCTATGCTACGGCTTCACGACTTCAACACTAGGACTTCACAACTAAGACTTCAAGGTTTCAACACGACCGCTACACTACCTTTATGCTACGGCTTCACGACTTCAACACTAGGACTTCACGACTTCAATTCTATGGCTTCACAACTTCAACACTAGGACTTCACGACTTCAAAGCTACGGCTTCACGACTTCTACTCCGTGGCTTCACAACTTCTACACTATGTCTTCACTACTTCTATACCACAACTACTTATACAATTTCTTCACTACTTACATACAACACAAATCTACTATACACACCTTACACAAATGAATGAATGATTTACAAACTTTGTTAAACTAACAACTTAAGTAACAAGAAGATACTAAGTTGTAATACTTCTAATCTTGATTGATAGAAGTATTCTTCTTTTGCACTTGAATGAGGGAAGCTTGGATCACTTGGAAACCTAAGCTTAAGATTATATGATCAAAGGATTATTAGAAAGTATTTACAAGATTTAGATCAGAAAGTTTGGGGTGCAAAAGGTTAGGTAAAAGTCCAGGAGAAGGCTGGTATTTATAGGAGAAAAATTGGACAGCTGGAGGTCTACTGGAGCGGGGGCGGTCCCCTTAATAATTAAGGGGGCCGCCTAGTAAAATTAAGGGGGCCGCCCCTTCTGTCCGTTGGCCAATTTTGTCCTTTTGTGGGGAAGGTTTTTCTGGAACATTTTAACTGATTTTGGTTAAAAATTTTGAATTCATATTTTTATAAAAGATTAAACATTTTTATTTAATGCCAAAAATGTTTTTCAAAAATATATAAATTTTTTTTGATGTTTTATAAAAAATCTAGTTATTAAGAAAATGTTCCTTTGATCATATAATGCATTAAGCATTAGTTCATTCATACCTTAAGTGATTTGAGTTGTAGAAATGGATATTTACAACTAAATACTTTTTTACGTCATAATTTTCCGATTAATGATTTTACATTTTGTGATTATCAAAACGTAGAGATATCGAAAAATATTAATAACGTGTTTAGGCATTATTTATATCAACAGCCATCTTGACTAGAATCTCTTATTCTGCATCGCCAACCCTTCTACCTTGTAAGGAAAGTCTTCACTCTTCAGGGTGGCTGCCGTTGTTGTCTTGATGCGCTTCTAGTTGTCTTGATGCATACGAAAAACTTTCTGTGCAGCATGGGAGTATCACCGAGTCTCTTTTTGAAGTATCCCAAAATTGTCCCGCCCGAGGGTAAGGAAGCTAATTTCTATTTCAGCTTTTCCAAAACTCCATTCTCAATCAAACTAAGTTGTTTCTCTTGGTTCACGAAATTTCTCAATGGTATCACAACTCGTGAACATCATCCAGAATTCTTCTGCAAGGTTCAAAAAGGTTTCAGTTCTCCATTCTGTTATCGGTCTTGACCAATTGGTGATAGTTTTCAAAACTTGCGGGATTTAAAGAGATATCCTCGATTAAGAACATCGCTGCCTCTACAAATATCAATCTCTCAGAATGTACAAATGACCGACGAATTTCCTAGCAAAGTGCAAAGATGATTTTCATGCTCTTCCTCGTTTTCGAACATACTATTAAGTCATACAATGACCATTTGCCCAAGTACTCACGAGAAAACACTATTTATCAAATTCACGAATCAGTCACAGCTTTAGTTAATACTATTAGCGTCACTAACCGTCATAGCAGTCTTTTACGAATACTGAAGGCGATTCCAAGAATAAAATCAATTCATCAGAAGGAACTTCGTGCTCTGAAATTAAACGAACACATAGTCGTTTTAGGGTGGAGGAATATTGGCTCCTAACGGTGTTATGGTTCAGCTTCCTGTAATCAATACATATCTCCAGTCACCATCCTTCTTTATCGCGAACAAAACTAAAACACGCCCAGAAAATACACTTAGGTAAACTCACTTCCTGGTCTTTGGTTGCTGCTCTTCTCGGTCGCTCACATCAATTGGTATGATCCGAAAGACATCTTCGCTTAGAGACTCGACAATCTCTCGGTATCATGTGAATTCCTACTTCACGCTCCGATGGAAATCTTGGGTGGTTCAACCAGGAACCATATTCAGAAAACGCAGGGTGCCAAAATCTCTTAAGATAAGATTCATTCACTGGTGTACGAAATGGGTTCATAATTGTTAGGAATATAAATATTCATATGAAGGTTCGGTCACCCCGAGTATCTATTTAGCATATCACATAGCTCGTAGGCTTATTTATATAAGCTTAGTATTATTAGTATTATTAGTTTTATTAGATTAGTCGTATCTATATTTGTGGAGTGGGTCGGGGCTTTCCCCACTGTCAGCTCACTTCACAGCCCACTAGGGGCACTATTATTAGGAAGTATAAATACCCCTTCCCACACTTGGGAAGGGTTGGAACTCTTGTTACAATTTCACACACTTAATCTAATTGATACAAGTTTTCTCCCAACTCTCTCTCTCTAGTTCATCTCATCTACCATGGATCTAATCTTCCATGAACCAAGACCACCCGAATCATACACACAATTAAGATGGTTATTTCCTACAATTGGTATCAAGAGCCATGGTTAGGTTCGGTTTGATTGTGTGTCGGTTTCATTTTTTTTGGTTCGATTCATTTTGTTCATACTGCTTTACTCGTATGTTGTGTTCGAATCATGCGTCATTTGATCTTACAATTTTGTACCACAAATATCTGTTCTTGAATACATGTGATTATTTATGTGGGCCTTAATTGTTTACTAATCTTAACGCATGCTTTTGGGCCTTAACTGCTGTTTCATTACTTTGTTCGAATAGTTTTTTTAAGAGCAGTTGTTTTAATTCGAAATGTGGCTCAAGAAATTGGTTTCAATTTTCAACGCATCTAATTCCATGAAGGCTTATTTAACTTTTGTTCGAATCATTTGCTTCTCAAAATCTGTTTGGCCGCTTATGTTTATCTTGGGCTTCAATAGCTTAATGTTTTTTTCCGGCTAGTTTAATAGATCGAACCTTTTATGAATGTTTCAACATCATGTGTTGTTGGTCTTGTTCGTGTATCCTATTGTTTTGTGGCATGTAACAGTTGGTGACTTGTGGTGATATTTGGTTGTTGTTGCTTCTGGGAGCAGCAGATGGTTGTTTTTGTTTGGTACTTGGCCTTTTGGTTGTTCTTGGTGATGATGTATTCTTGAGTGCTGTTTGTGTCAAAGAATGGTGTTCATTGTATGCGGTTTGTGTCATCTTGGGAGTGATGTTTGGACTGTAACCAAAAAGGGGGTAAAAGACAAAAGTTTGAGAGTGACAGCTTTGACTGGTCAAAGATGCGGTTTGTCTAAGACTCGGTTTGTCTATGTGCTCACGAACTCGGTTTATCTATGTGCTCACAAACTCGGTTTATCTATGTACTCACGAACTCGGTTTGTCTATGTACTCACGAACTCGGTTTGTCTATGTGCTCACGAATGCGGTTTGTCTGATTGATCACAGACGCGGCTTGTGTGTTGTGCACAGACGCGGCTTGTGTGTTGTGCACAGACGCGGCTTGTGTGTTTTGCACAGACGCGGCTTGTGTGTAGTTGTGTATAATACCTATCATTAGCCAATTCTAAACAAAACAACACTACTCATTGGACCTCAGTCATGATAATCATTCGTCTCAAACTGAAATGAAAATAAGAATACAAGACATTGATGATTTGTATGACACCACTCCCAAGCCTAACCTAACCTACATCTACATCTCGTCTACCATCAACAACAACAAACATCTAGTGCCACATCTTCCATCTCCATCACCAACCTAACACTACCACTTCACAACTCCAAAACATGACTCGTATGAATAAATTAAAAGGATCTCAGAAACGGGTCAATTACTTATCTAATATAACAAAGAACTTTATTGAACCCTCATCTTCATAGATAAAAAACGTTAATATAATATGCCAATCTCAGTTTCTTTTTCGTGTAAGACAAATACACAGCAATCTTTAAAAAGATCAAACACACGAAAAATTAACCATCATCGATCGATATTTGTTTGGAGTTCTACTCCATTGAATATCCGAATAAATGAAGAAGATAACTTTAACAAATATGTTATATTACCTTTCTTTAATTCGTTATTTGACAAAAGATTAAAAGGAAATGAGACACGAAAACGAAAGTAAATCAGAACCTACCCGAGACCCACCATTGGATCTTGAAGCAATATACATAGTTATCTTGATTCAAATGGAGCAATACATGAAGATCCGGTTCGGTTATGTGTGTATTTGAGATGTTCGATCTCCAGGATCTGTTATGTATTCGGTGATGATGAAGATTGATGAAGGAATGATGATAGATCGGTTACATTGAGATGTGATTAGGATTGGTGTTTGACTGGATATAGAGTAATTGTTTTGATGGGGGCGCATGATATGAGATTAGGGTTATTATAAGTTAGGGTTAAGTGGGATTAGTGGTGTTGAGTTTTATAGTCCGAACATATTGGGTTAGGTTTTGAATCACTACTAAATTTGGGCCGGGCTTGTTTAACTTAGTCTATGGGCTGGTTAATCACTAATGACGACTTGGATAGCATTTTGAGTTAGGCTTGTGGGCTCATTGTGATTATAGGTTTGGGATGGCATATCTCATATACCCTTGGGCCACAGCTTGTCATACGTTGCATGTTAAACACAAGGAGCGAAATTTGGTGTTAAGTGCGAATTTTGTTGTAGGAATGTTCGTTGGGATATTAAATTTGGACAACAATCTTGATCGACCTTCAAAATTTCGAGATTGACAATTATTTTGGGTGGTGATATTTTCGGGTATATGAATGTCATAGAGATTACAGAGTTGCGGATTTGGCTGTATAGTCCAATTAGAGCCAACGACTTGAGTGAGCCTGCAATTTAATATTTGCAATTTGAGTTATAGTTGACGAATAATAATTTGTTTAAATTGCGATTTGTTAAGTTGCGTTTTGACTTTTTACAACTTGACTGATAGCAATCTGACCAGTTGCGATATGATGTTGCGAGTTGACACTTGCGATTTGACTAATTGTGATTTGGTTGATTGCAATCTGACTTGTTGCAAGTTGACAACCTGTGACTTGACGAGTTGCGATCTGATCAAGTTGTGATTTGACGTCTTTGACTTGAATTTTAAAGATTAGTGTTGCACTTCACTCTTGGTTGTTCTTGTTGATTTCACGGTTTCTCTTTTTGATTTTAGAAAATCCCGCAAAAGATTCGATTTCTCGGTTTAAATCACAAGAGTTGTAAAATCCCGTGAAATTAATTTTGGACAAGTGGTCGGGACTTGGATTTAGACAAAATATAACTTACGGGGTTTGACTATTTTTTTCCGGATAAGTTTGTGCTTCAAGATCAGCAGGAATTGGGAAATTATGGTAACTTGGTTGGTTTGTTAATTCACGGGTTGGTGTACTTAGTGTCACAAACATCTCGGGGTGGATGGATGCACGATGTTTGATGACCCTTGCTCAAGCGTATTTAAGGTGATTAGACCTGGATGTTCAAGAAGTGGATATATACAATAAAGGATGGAAGGTTGGGTATATATCACTACCTATATTTAAAGGAGTTACGTTGTTGTGCTCAATATAGGTTCTAAATCATAATTTAGTGCAAGTTTAAGTCGCGGACTTGTTCTTTATCAAGCTTCATCAAGTGATTGTTGTTTCTCAAGCTTCTAATGGGATTGTTGTTCAAGATCTTCTCAAGAGGTAGTCAGGCTTAAAGACAAGAGGTGATTTGTTTGGAGACATGTTTTAACCTTTTACTCACTTTAAAGTCATATGCATTTCATCAAGCGGTTTTGGCATATTACGAGCTTCAATGAATTGTTAATCTACTAAACCATTGATGATGAGGAAAGCAAGGGGTTACTACAAGAGAGTCTTAATCACCATCTTCGTTGCAGTAGTTTCATTTGTCTCTTTCCATGTTTTGTGCCTGACAAATTCACAAACATCACAGACTCTCAGCTTTGGCAAAAAGGTCATTTCATGTCCTTTTTGAGGGGGAGAATTATCGCAAGTTTCCTAGAAGTTCTGTCTCCAGCGATGTGAATTTTAGCGGTTCCGGTTACAGCGGGTCAGATCGTATCGGTTCAGTCTCCAGCGGTTTGAATCTTAGCAGTTTCGGTTACAGCGGGTCAGATCGTAGCGATTCAGGATTCAGTGGTTCAGTCTACAGCAGTTTGATACTTACTGTTGTGCAGTTAGTTCTTGAATTTATTTCTCAGATAAATCTCAAGAACTGTAAAATCCTGTACACAGTACGACAACTATTCCACATCCAAGTAGCTGGGTCAGACAGCTTTGTTTGATAGGACTGACTATGAGTCATGGGCACTTCTAAGAATTAGCGCATGTTTCTTCTCTTTTTGGCTAGTCAACAGCACAAGATGATCACGAAGTTAATCTGGTATTCTTTATTTGTGATTGAAGTTGAATTTCACGAAGGCGTCTACTTATTTTATCTTGAAGTCGGGGTTGGTTGGATGCATGACCTTCAATGATAACTTGCTCGTGCGTAAAATTTAAGTTGATGACTTGGGTTATCTAGTTACCAGTAGTCGGGGTAACTATCACTTAAGAGTTATTGGAGTACTCAGTGTCACACGTCAATGACGATGTCGATAATCGCAAGAGGTGTTAATGTCTCATACTTTGGTTGGGTATTGAGCACTTAGAGATTTGCTTGGAGCATTAATTCTCTACACCGTTCTTCCAACATTAGTGCAAGCTTAAGTAACAAATTTGGGGACTTCTACTTCTGTTTTCAGTATTAGTATATCGGGTTTTCTTCATCGAGTGGTCACTAATCTATGTACAAGGTTGGTTAGTTGGCCAAAGGTTTTAAAAGTTGTGATGTGATCTGTAATCTTCACAAGATATTCTTTACCCAAACTGATGTTCACCAAAAATCAAAATCAGTCATGCCACATTCAATCTGTTACTGCCTCACGGTTTCTTCTTGGTTTTGTAAAATCCCGCGAAAGAACTTATTTCTCGGTTTAAATCATAGATTTGTAAAATCCCGTGATGATGGGCTATGCACTCTTGACCATGATCGGGTTAAAACCATTATCAAAGTTCAGCTATAACATCACAAATGGCTGGATCAAGGCATTTAATCGACAAGATGTGACTAAGGGGTTAGTTCAGTATTATTTATTTGAGGCTGAAGTGAAATTTCATGAGTGCGTGTACTTAGTATCTGAAGATATCGGGGAGGTTGGATGAAGATTCTTCGAGATCCTTGTTCGAGCTTTCAATACAATGACAAGGACTTGGATATCTAGTTATTTTTTCTTTCTCTCTATTACAAAATAACTATCACTTTAAGGAGTTACGTTGTAGTGCTCAGTGTCACACGAAGTTGTGGATATCCAAGAGGTGATGTACGTCTTATACTTGTTGGTTGGTTGGTTGAAGAGTATAGAGTACTTAGGGATTCAATGTTGCACGAAGTCTCTACACCGCTCTTTGTCACGCATTAGTACAAGTTTGAGTTACAAGTTCGGGTTATATTACTTCAGTCTCAAGTTCATCATATTGGGTTTTTCTCCATCAGTGGTTACGACATCAAGCCGATAAAATGATAATGGGGTTGTTAACGAGTTAGATGAGAGAAGTAGTAAAGAGAGAGATAATGACGTCTGTACACTTCAGTGCAGGCCTCGTTCTTCATCATAATGATGTCTGTACAAGTCAGTGCAGGCCTCGCTCTTCATCATAATGACGTCTGAATACCTCAGTTCAGGCCTCGTTCTTCAAAGAAAAGAAAAGTGTACGCTTGAGTGCACTTTATCTTCAAAAGAAGAGGAATCTTCTTATTTATGGCCATTCTCATCAACAAGTTTCATGCTCTTTCCGTGCTTATTCAGCCTTCAAGTGGATCGGCTCATCTAGGAGTATATTCTTATTCACTTATTCAACCAAAAATTGCAGTTGACAGGCATATGCAATTTTTGAGGGGGGGAAAGGGTGAATAAACAACATGTCAGTCTTCAAGAACCGTCAAGCGGAGCCACTTACCGTTGATGGTATTCATATTCACTAGTTCAATCATCAAAAATTGCAGTTGGCAGGCATATGCAATTTTTGAGGGGGGGAAAGGGTGAATATTAATCTACATGTTGGTTGATGATTGAGAAATGGTCATACGACTCCTGAATACGTCAGTTCAGGAGTCGTGCAAACCATGTTTCTCCAACACTACTTCTTCCGTCTATCAAGGTGTTGAAGAACATGGTCATGGAATGCTAATCTATATATTCTCACGGACTGGTTCAATCAGCAACAATGGGTTTCTAGTCAATGCTTCATGTATACGTCATTAGGCTACATGTACACATCATGATGATGATTCCGATTAATCGTAACCATCATGGGGGAGAGAAATGTGTACACCAAGGACGCACAACAGGTTCACGTGATCGGGCTTAATCATATATTCCGGTGTTGAGAACCGCAGAGATGATCAGTGGTTCAACTTGTTACCTTGGTATTTACGTTTCACTGTTAAGTCATGGGCTGATTAATCGTAACATCAGGGGAGAGAGAATGTGTACATCAAGGACGCACAACAGGTTCAAGTGATCAGGGCTTAATATCCAAGGATGGATACATACTATAGATGATCAGTGGTTCAACTTGTTACTTTGGTGTTATACGTAAGACTGAAGAAGGTCGAGTCGTCAGTCTATTCTACATTCTCTGTTGGGAGTTATCATCTCATGTGTATGCTGCGGGCTGATGGGTTACATGTAAGGTTACTGGAAGGCATTGGGTGAGATGAAGATGATTGGTATTCTGTTCCTCCACATTGGGCAATCTTGAAGAAGGTCGAGTCTACAGTCGTCTCTACATTCAAAAATGTTGAGCTCTTTTCTTACAACTTGATATTTAACTTAATCCCATGACAGTTCTTGTTTGATGAGTTGTGGAGTTAAGTTAGGTTCAAGTTGTTCTGTAGTTTAAGGTTAGGTCCAACTTGATTTTAACCTAATCTCATGACAGTTCTTGTTTGATGAGTTGTGAGGTTAAGCTGAAATCAAGTTGTTACTGGGCTTAAATTTGTGGTTTAGCTTAACCTCATGACAGTTCTTGTTTGATGAGTTGTGGGGTTAAGCTAGATTTCAGTTGAGGCTCAACTTAAACTACCGAAAAGATGCCTAAGGTTTTTGACGGCGTCACTCTAGGACGGGAGTGTTAGAAGATTAAAGACGGCATGCATTTGGTTATCAAAAGACTTCTTCCTATTATGGGTGTTCATCAGAAAGGTTGTCAGATTGGGGGAGAGCACTAATTAGGGGAGAGTGAAAAGCCAGAATCATTCCCTGATTAAAAGTGCTCACATTGCTCTTCAGCAAGTCAAGTGATGAATGCGGAGAAGATTCAGAATGCTGAGGAGTAATGGTTTCTGGTTCGTATCCTTGTACATATATACTTATTCATATTTTATACCATCTTGTAAATAGATATATAGAAATCCTGCAATTGTAAATAGAGAATCGTAAAACCAGAAAAACCATAAAAATTGAAAAATAGAAAATACCAAAAATAGTTTCACCTAGGCATGTCTTCTGTTTATCGATAACATTTACGGACTTAGAAATGTCATTCAATAATGGCACGGGTCTTTAAATGAAGCTCGAGCAGAAGTTAAAATGGATTGTTAAAACATGTCTAATGGCTTGCTATTACTTTAGATAGCAACCCGCGCTTCATATTGGGGAAAGCACGTCGCCAAAAAGACGGCTGTTCCTCCAACTGGGTGATGTTCACCTGGGCATGGATTACTTCATATCCATGTTTCCTGATTTGATGTACGTTTCAGTGCATCATTTCTTGTAAAAGAAGAGAAATCTTCTTAGTATAACAAATAGTTTTCATTCTATGATTCTTCTAAAAATTATTTGTGAGACACTTGGTGAATATGTGTTGTATGAAATTTGTTTATACTTGGATTATGCATAAAATTTGTCACTCAATCAACGACTACAAAACCTCATGACAGTTCTTGTTTGATGAGTTGTGGGGTTAAGCTTGATTTTAGTTGAGGTTCAACTAGAATACGGGTCATTGATTGAGGGGGAGAGTGAATTCAAATTTTATATCATCAAACGGATTTATTGGTTGAAACATACTTGTTAGAAAAGGTTTTGTAGTTAATGGGGTATTAGTTGAAGAGGATCTTGCAAAAACTTTATATCAAATGGCCAAATGTGTTAGTTGCTAGAAAGTTTAGGACATTATGTGCAATTTGCTTATAGTTTCCTAGCTTTATGTATCTAGAAGGTTCATTTGTGTTACTTTGGTATCCTCGTACAATCCCCAAAATGCTTTAAGACTCAAAACCTAAAAGAAGTTAGAAAACCAATTGTGTTTGATGTTTTTGAATGCTCCACTGGCATTTGTATGATCTAAATGAATGAGTTTCAAATGTCGTTTGACTTTTGTTGGTCGATTGCTGCATAATTGTTGTTGATATTGTGCATATGTTCTCAGGATTCGCTTAGGTAGATTGCTATTATGCTATAATCATGTTCCTAAGATCCTGAATTGAATATTGAAATCCGGTGTGAATTTCCATGTTCATGATTGCTAATTGCTCTTCATGCTAGATAGTGGTTTGACGTAGTTCCTGATTGGGGTCTGATTATAAGATGAACTTGGTATTATAATGTGGCAAGCTGCTGAAGGGTAGCTATTAAGGAATAGTGTATCTGTATGCATGCATATCTGTGTTGATATTCTTATACAGATTCCATAGCCAAAATGAATGTGCCAGTTCCCATTCTAACCATTTGATCAGATGTTCAAACTCTATTGATTGGCTCGGAATTCACCACGACAACAACATCGGCAGCAACAACAACAACAACACTGTCATCACCGCCACCACCATTCATCTATTTTGGTCTCGCCAAGTGGGGATCAACGACATTTGCGAAAGATTTGTTGGTGGATGGATAATTGATGTTGACTACTAACTCAAAAAAGCGGGTGATTACATCATCTGCGCAAAAAAGGTCAATATCATTTGTGTCATAATTGTCGAATTGTGCATAATAAGCAGTGAATCTCCCTCTTAGTTTAAGGGGGAGCATAGTATGTTCCATTATCAGAATATATTAAATCGGACACATTTTCTCCCACATTTTTCCAACTTATTTAAATCAATTGGGATCACAAATCTCAAATGGTTTGAAATTTTTGATCGGGGGAGAGAATGTGATTTAAATATGAAATCTGATAAAATGTGATGTTTTGGATTTAAGTGTAAGCTCTCCCATATGTGCTAAACTCTTTTGTATACCAAGGCACATATTGAGGGGGAGCAAAATGTTTTGGATGAGAAAGTAAGCTCTCAAGTAAGTGCTAAACTCTTTTGTATACCAATGCACTTATTGAGGGGGAGCAAAGGATTTGGCATCTCATGTGACCGTGACTCAGAATTAACCAATGAATTGACGAAACTTGAACTGTCATCAATCAAAAGGATACGTCTTGGCCGGGTAATAATTTCAAGCTGGTCTAACCAGTGATGTAAGCGTGTCTCGAAAAAGATGTATCTGAGTAGAGTGTACCATTTCGAGAAACTTTCTGTGGACTTGACCAGGCCGGGTAATAATTTCAAGCTAGTCTAACTAGTGATGTAAGCGTGTCTCGAATCGGTCATGTTCACTGAAAGTGGATCAATTCAAAAAGTGCGAGCTCTACCTAACATGTGCAAATTTATAAAACAATCAACCGAGCACATGTTGAGGGGGAGCATTTGAAAAATATAAAACTCTCAAGTGTTTGCAAAAATGTGTTTCAGAATCATGAACACTTTGAGAGATTTTTCAAAGATTTGGTTTGGCAATCGTGGATGAATACCAAAGACCGACCATTTTAATTAATGTATGGAGTTATAAGGATGGTTAGGTTAGGTTCAAGTTCCCACGATCCCGCCAGAGCCGGAGGGATCTACCCAGGGACAATCCACTAGTTAGTGTAGAAGTCCTTAGGTATGATTAAAAAGGAGAAATGTGTATAAGGGAAGAGTGCCGACTGAGATGGAGCTAACACTAGAATTAACCCAACAAGGTGTTAGTTATGAAGTCTCGGTATGCACTGAAGGGGTTGAAGAATGAAAAAGAATTGTAAAGATAAAGGGTGAAAAGAAATAGCCCTCCTTACAACTTAGGCAAAAACCGGGTCAATACATATGCTGTCAGAATCACTTAGTTGATTGCTGGCATTGAAGACAAAGTATCATGGACCCAGTGATACGCTGCACAACCCTCCTTAGCCACTCAAGGTCCCTCAAAGGATTCTTGTTTCAATTGTCACGGAGTTCAATACATTCCTATCGTCTCTCTCACTTCGAGTTAGATGATATTGAATAGGTGGCAGTCCTCTCCAGCCTCCGCTCACTAAATCAAAACGCACTATAGAGTCTAGAGCCACGAGATGCATAATAAGATCTCTTAGGGACACGAATTATTTCTACACTGGGTGTTCAACAATAAGGACACCAGTTGTAAACTTAAGAGTCCTACGCAGATCTTAGCAATCTGCCAGAACATTTATGAGGGAATTTACATATGTAATTCTCAATGATTGAATGGAAATTCCTGCCAGGGTCAACATCAAGCAGCCCTGAAAGCAGGTCACTTCGGTAATTCTTTATGGATTACGCTTAGTGGTCACGGCGGTTTCAAACGGTCCACAGTCGTGGAGTGATCTCCAGCGACTCACCTAATCGTTGATGTGCTACGGTTCGATCTTAAAAAGCCCTCTGTGGGTTTTCGATTAGGAACGGTCTTGGTAAGGATTAGAGAGTGTTTTCACACTATGCTGTTAACAATCTCGAAGTCCGAACCTGTAAGTACCGGACGTTTTATTGCTAACTGTCGTTTGCAGGAACTTTTGGCGATTGTAGCTGTGGAATGCTGTAGCTGGTTGCTGTTGTAGCTGGTTGCAGAAAAGATGCCAATCCTATACCACATGCTCACACTACATCATCATTGTAACTCAACAAAGTCATGATCAACCTAAAAGACCTTTAACACGGCTTCTGCAAACTCTGATGCTAAAGATCATGACACCAAATAGTGTGAGCATGTCGGCTCAAAGATTTACACATCACGTGGAGACGTACTACCAAAAGATGACTTAAAGACAAATGTTGGATGATAAATTCGAAGAATACTCAAAGATCATCCAAGATAGAAGAGCGGTCATCAAAAGATCACTGCTAAAGGCACAAAGATACAAGACGTTGAAGAATCGAAGACTACGAGCTATGAAGTCAAGATCATAAGATCAAATGCTAGAATTCGAAATATTATTTCCGGGGTGACCTCCCTTAGGGGGAGATTGTTAGGAATATAAATATTCATATGAAGGTTCGGTCACCCCGAGTATCTATTTAGCATATCACATAGCTCGTAGGCTTATTTATATAAGCTTAGTATTATTAGTATTATTAGTTTTATTAGATTAGTCGTATCTATATTTGTGGAGTGGGTCGGGGCTTTCCCCACTGTCAGCTCACTTCACAGCCCACTAGGGGCACTATTATTAGAAAGTATAAATACCCCTTCCCACACTTGGGAAGGGTTGGAACTCTTGTTACAATTTCACACACTTAATCTAATTGATACAAGTTTTCTCCCAACTCTCTCTCTCTAGTTCATCTCATCTACCATGGATCTAATCTTCCATGAACCAAGACCACCCGAATCATACACACAATCAAGATGGTTATTTCCTACAATAATCGTGAAAGTAACACACGAGTCCCCAGAGTCATAGTGATAGCAAAGGGTTTAACAATCGGTAATCGTAGTAGGGAGTTCAAAATTGTTTCAAACGCCAAAGGTGAGACATAAAAGGGTAGGTGTCAATATTTGACTGATCACTCAACAAATTCCTTGTCAGAATAAAATCGAAGTTAACTATCCAAAGAAGGACGGTTCGCAAATCAAAGCTTTATCATTCAAAAGTGAGGGGAAAAACATTCTTATACTCGTGGTTACACACCACAAGGCTTCTTATAAGGACAGAGATGGGTGAAACGAAATCAAATAGTTTCGGAAGATTCATGGATACTTATCAAAAGCAAAAGGCAGTCAAAATATATCCAGTACGTTATCGCCATGGAGGTTCTCAGTGTGCCCGAAAAGGCGTCAAAATGATTGACGAAAGGATCAGAGTGCAACGTGGGTCTTTATCAAAATGATTAACAAAAGAAATCTGAAGATAAGGATCAAATAGTGTCAGGCAATTATTATGAAATTTCTCAATGCCTTCCAAATTTAATCAGGTTCAAATCTTAGGTGGTGCAAAGCATAATGATGTTGCTGCGTGTGTCGTTGCGGTTTAGCAGTTTTAATGCCTACTCAAGTTTTAAATTTATATTTAGCCGACTTATCAATAACACACACACCTAACGAGCAGTGTACCCAGTCAGTATGAATATAATGGTAAGTAGAGTGTCGATCACTAAGAGTGGAACGTATTATCTCGTTATTCTAATCAGTATTTTAATATCCTAACGCAAGGGGGTTTCAGCCTGAGAGACTGGCACGATTTTGTTGCAATTAAATAGTAAAATAAACCAATAGGTACGAATCAGCAAGTAGCACACACGTACACAGATAAATACTCGAGACAATAAGAGGGCTGTCCTTATAATTAAGTAGTTTGTCACTTGTTTTATTGATAGCTTTATATGAAGTGTATGTAGTTAATCCTTTCTCGTTGGTCCTAAGCTTATCGGCAAGTAAACCCTTAATGATGACTTATGTCTAAAAGTTATTCCTAAGTGATCAATTTAGTAATAACCGTGGGAGTGCAACCTTTCCGTTGCCACATTACACAAGCCACTAATAAACACAGAGGTGATCAATGCACTAATAAGTAGTAACCAAAGACATCAACATATAAACTTTAATCGATGGGAAAGCAATTTTAAGGGGAGTTGAAGTGAATGATAACATAACACAAGCCCATCAATCCTGATGAATTAAAGTTTGCTAACACAATAAAACAAAACTACTTAATGAATTAAACACATGCAGCACCTTCTTACAGCTCTTGTATCTTCGTTTGGTGTGTCTTGTGCTGCTACCTTGACTGAATTCGTCCTAGGGTTCTCCTTATTCGGTCTTCGGTATTATATGGTACGTACGAAATTCGTCTGGTCTTGGGGTATTTATAGTTTCTGTCTGAGGGAAGATGCGGCGCATCTAAGGAGTAGATGCGGCGCATGTACTTAACTTCGCGTGGGGTCCAAGATTATAATATTCAGGAATATTCGTACACCGCCAGAAGATGCGGCGTAACTCCATGATTAGATGCGGCGCATGTCCTCTTGTATCTTGGATCGTATCTGGTGATATCTTAATAGAGATGCGCCGTATGTAATGAGTGAGATGCGGCGCATCTGGAGCAGATTAGTCTTGATCTTCTTCATTTCAGTAGACTCTTAACTTCTTGCATGTTTTGCTCCATAATCAGTCCAAAATCGCTAAGTTTCACCAAATGCTTGTTTTTACCTGAGAATTACAAAAGTAAACGATTAAGTATCAATCCTCATACATAATATAGTAAAACAAGTCAAATTAATAGGATAAATGATAGTAATAAAATGTACTTATTTGAGTTCATCAAATATCCCCCCACTTGAACTTTACTTGTCCCCAAGTAAACCTTAGAATTTCTCTTATGAAAATGTATCCTAAAAGATGTTAGGATTTATTTTTTTATTTAAGCATGTATTCGTTTATTTCATAATCACACAACTAAACACTTAACGAATTAGAAGTAAAATAAAATAAGTCGATAAAAGCAAATCTAATCGTTTAACTGTCCAGTCGTGACGAATATTCTATCATAAGCTTGGCAAGTATACACATCTCCCCCACTAAAGCTAAGGAATAACAAGTCTAAAGCGGTAAAAAGGGTTTTTAGGCTTAAGGGTTAATTATTCTCTTTTCACTATCGATCTCAAATTCCAGAAAAGGCGACAAAATCACAAATACATGATCGAATCCACGAACACGATACTTGCAATTGCTCAAATCCTTAACTCGAATAGGCTAAAGATAGGTCCAAACTTCACCAATAATAATATATCAAAAAGGGCGACAAAATCATAAATACATAGCCGAATCCACGACTACGATACTTAAGATTGCTCAAATCCCTAATCTCAATAAATCAAAGGTTTGGTTGGATAAAGAATAATATAGGGTATGGATAATATTTGGGATATAAATTGGTGTAAAAATAAAAATAAACAAAACAAATAAATTAAAATCCTAAGTGTGGTTAATCACTATCCCAACCATCCCATGAATAAGACTCATATCATTGAATAACTCACGCTTTAACACTTGAAACACACGCTTTAGGTAGACACGAATTATACTCAGCAAGATCTTAATCAAAGAATAAACCTTAATTGGCGTTCCCATAACTGCCAATTCCCATTCAATCCATAGATATAGTACAACAAATAGTGGCCATATGAACCACTTACATAACTTTACATAAGTTGGTTTAAAAACAAACATCCAACTTTTCTCTTTCTTTCTTTTTCTTTTCTTATTTTTTTCTCTTTTTTTTTTTTTTTTTTTTTTTTTTTTGAACATAGACATAGATGTGTAAAATTTCACCACATCACTATAATGATAATTCTGGATAATTTTTCCATACTTTTCATACTTCAGAAATAACGGTAATAGTGAAAGTAGTAAACACACGAAAAATAAACTCAAAGATATACAATATTTACTTTCACTCCAATTGCATTGTGCAATTTCCCGACCTAACCAAAGATAATGAATTACGCACGCGAACACAGGTAATGTAAGGAAACACACTTTGCCTATAGCAATTAACCAACCACGGATTCTAATCTACAGGGTAGGCTAAGGTGTAAGGGTGTAACGAAACATTTTAAACATAGGTGTAAGAAACGAAAGGAATGACTCTGAGTGTTTTTCTAGGGGTATCTTACTCTAAAAATGAGAGTAACAAAAGGGTTTATACGGGGGTTAACTAACCAGTGTAGTTAGTTAATAACACATAACATATAATAGGCTATTTGGGTGTAATCCTAGAAATTTACCAATTTAGACAAGTCATTCCAATTATATAAATAATACTCATTATGGTGGTCTCGAATAGTATACAAGCCAAGTTCTAAAGTTTACAAGTCACCGGCACACTCATAGATTTGTGAATTTTGAAAAATCACAATTTTTGAAAATAACGTCATGTGTGCAGCTATGCAACTTAAATCTTAAACAAAAACATGCTAAAAATTTTTAAGTTTGATATATTAAGCACATTTTAAGCATAATTTTTGAAAAAGTTTAGGACAAGTAATTGTTAAGTGTTCTAATTCTCCAATCCCCCCACTTAAGTTAAACAACGTCCTCGTTGTTTGTATAAAAGGTTAAAAACTGGAAAATAAAAGAATTAGAACAGAAAAACTCCCCTGAGATTTGCTCGGTATGATCCTCCATTAGTATAAGAGCAAAAATCAACTTCTTGTGGATTAGAACGTTAAAGCTTCATACTTGATGTATCCACAGGAAATCCAGGAAACTATAATACCACCAATCACTTTAAAACACACCTAAGATAAGAAAGGTTCAAACTTGCATAATACATTAGTAGTTAGGAAAAATAAAACTTAAAAATTAAAACTGAAAATCATCAGGTCAGTCGATGCGCCGTATCTTATGGAAGAAGATACGCCATATCGAGCCTGGAATTAATACGGATCAGAATAAAGATGCGCCGCATCCTTAACCAGGGATGCGCCGCATTAAAATAAACTGATAAATAGTTTTAAAGTCGAAAATAAAAATGCAGAAAAATTAAAATAAGATATGACCATTGCAGGAGATGCGTCACATCTCAGGATGGAGATGCGCCGTATCTTCATGCGGGCCTGACTGACTCGACACAGAAAACAGAATAATAAAAATTCTCCGGGTTGTCTCCCGGTAAGCACTTGTCTTTATTCCAGAGTCTTCAAGTTAGACTCACGTTCAGCTCTTCATTTAGTTCTTGTCACGGTCCATCCTTCTTCCTTCATCCGAAAGATTTTCCCGTATATCTCTGCGACGTTTTCTTCCGTTCGACTTAATCTAATATAACTCTTTGTCTTCGCCGCAGTATACTCTTCATCAGGACCCAAAGAATATTTGATGATTTTAAATTTTTCAGAAATAATCATGGGTGGCTCATTGTAAGGAATCCCAAGTAGTTGACACTTTCTTTTGGTGAACTCTTCCTCGTCTTTATCAACAAACTTAAAATAAGGATCCTTAATCAAATAATCATCTAGTTCTTCAATTAATGACTTATTGTCTTGAATCGCCTCCCACTCTCTTTCCAAATCATATTGTAACCGTCGACTAAGCTTCGTGAAATCATCAAATTGTTTATGCACCCATTCCCAGAAAGTAGTATCCGATGTTCCCTTAAGTCCTTTCAAGCGTTCAATTCTACCCTTTTCTTGCAAAGCCTCCGCCTTTTGTGGGCAGTCTTCAACATTATCGTACCACTCATAATCTTCAAAGGTTACATCGTTTCCAACCCGTTTCATCCCAATTATACTTCCCCCATTACAGGTTCCGTCATTTTTATAATCACAGGTCGGCCAAACACTACTTCCGTCCTTGAAAACGAAGGGTGTACAGGTGTGATTAATGTGCTCAAATTCCCATGGTTTATCCCAAACCCATGGTACTTGGTCATTCCATTCATAGTACCAGGTGTTTTTGAAATCGTCATAAGTCTTAAATCCTGGTAGATCTCCAGTAAGCACATCATCGTCGACTTGAAGAAGGTAGTTAAATTCCTTGAACTGCTTGCACAATGGTGTCTCATAATCGAACACATCAATGTCAATTCTGAAAAGTTCTTCAATGCCCTCATTGATTGTTGAATCATGAAGTGACGGCCCATAATTGCTTTCTACTTCTTCGTCTTCTCCTCTCATCCAATATACCCATAATGCATCCTTAGTAGCTCGATCCATGCTCTTATGGTTATTAAACTTACTAGCCAACCATTCTGAAAAATCAACATCGTTAGGATCGTGGTTAACGTCAAAGCAAGCCTTTCCAATCATATTCTTTTTTATCTCCATGAACTCGTTAAATTGCTTCTTAAAACTCCGAGTCAACCATGAAGTCATAATCTGCTTGACTTCATTTGCAGGGGCAAATTCCGGACTACCATATTTGAGTTCTAGCCAATCATTGAGGGAGAGGTCTATCAATCTTACCAATCTGCCATGAAATAGTAATTCCGCCAAAGCATAATTTCTGTCATTATCCAGATAGTTCTCATTTAATCCCCAGTACTGTTCGGAATAAGGCATGTAAGAGATTTTGGTGTTGCCTCCACCACAGCTGTTGTTGCTTGAGTCCATGTATGCAAGATAGAATTTCCCATCATCTTCTTCGATAGTAGTCCAGTTCAATCCTTCGGCTTTAATGATAGGCCATAAGAGCGACAATTCTTCTCCAGTGTACCTCACAAATACATCATAAGAGAATACCTCTTTGTCAATGTTGCATAAACGCATGAATTCCTTAAAAGCAGCTTCAAGAGGAGTCTCCCAAGAGAATAAATCTGCATCGATCATGAGCACATTGAATGAATCTGAAAACAAGCATTCCTTAGCAAGATATCCGTTAACTGACATGTCTTCCATAGCAAAATCTGTCATCCAAGGTAAAATCATCAGTAGGATTTGTTCGCTAGAAGAGAAAATTAATGAATATAGAAACGGATATATGAATACAAATAGCTGATATCTGCGGACGATGCGCCGTATCCAAATAGTTGGATACGCCGTTGATATTGTTTAAATTTGGTCAAAGTAATCACAAGTCAAACTTCTCACGAAGAAAAGTCAACTTGAAACCATTAACGCAAAAACAACCAATTGTAATAACCGGATAAGTGAATACCCGGGTCGTTCTCCCTGCGAGGCGTGAAATTGAGAATATCGTTTTCGGTTCGTAATTAAAGTGCTTGAAAAGACGAGAGTTTGTGATTTCTAAAACTAATTAAAGTAAATAACAAAGCAAATACGCAAAAATCTAATTAACTAAAAACACGTAACGAAAATCTAAAAAACGCGAACTAAAATATAAATAACGAGCATAAACGTGAAAATCTACGAAAAACTAATCCTACGGGTGCCAAATTAATTTTCCTACGACCTAAATGACAAAATAAAATTTTGGAAAAAAGAATTGCATTTTTCTGAAATTTAAATAATTAAATACGAATTAAAAACTAATTTTAAGAAAATAAATGATTAAAAATATTTAAACTATTAAGAAAATTCTGGAAATTTTATCACAAATACTTTGTAACAAACTGGAGCTGAGAAAAATAAGAAACATGAAAAGTGCTTTTGGGATTAAGCAGAAAATAAGCCAACAGTTTAGAATAAGCTAAATTGAAAACAAAAAGGAAACAAGGTTAAATAAAACTTTCTGCAAACTACTTGTGAAACAAGATTCAGATTCTAAAGCCTACTTTAACTAGACTAAAATGTGCTTGAAAAAAAAACTGAAAAAAACTAGAAGTCTGCTAAACTAGGTGCTATTGCACAGATGACAAAAGGAAAACTTAAGCTATACAGGCCAAAAGAAACAAACCCACTTAATTAAAAACCATTAGAAACACTAAATAGAGCAAGGAAGATGCAAATAAAATGGCTTATCTCTGATCTATCAAAAATAAGCCAAGAAAAGAGTTTATCAATTAAAAAAAAACTAGGACTGCCAACTTAAATTTAACTAAACCATTGAAATAGGCTCAAATCAAGTACCTAACAGCTGAAATGAATCAAACGCCTGCTAACTTAAATCTTCTAAGGCATTCTAAGGGCAATAACCTACAAACTATCCTACTAACCTAAGGGAGCATTGAACAGAACACAAGATGTAAAAAAAAAACAAATAAGCTAAGAAAAAAAAACAGTTAACCACCTAACTTCACCAAGCAACTAAAAACCTCAAAAATCTTTATAATACCTAAGAAACAACCTAAAAATAGTGAGGGCAAAACAACTAACCTAACTAATCATCTACTACATAGTGAGGGCAAAACAAGCAGCAAAAAGAAAAATAAGCAAGCAAAAATTAAACAGTTCAAATAATAAGCTGAAAAAGACAATATAATATAAAAATTGACTGATATTAAATACAGAGTAAATTACAACTGAATTTAAACACTACACTAGTAAAGCAACAATTAAGATGGTCAAACTTTTCTAAAACATGAAAAGTGGACAAAGGAAAAAAATCTGCTACTCGACTATATTTATACTAAAAAAAATAAAAAACCCTAGCAGCTAAGTGTGTTTCTTTCGTGTGTGTGTTCCCCTCTTGCTACTTGTGCTTCTCTTGTGGCCCTTGGATCATCCTTTCTTTAAACCTTGATCGTTGATCTTTCTTTTGCCTCGGATCGATGAGGTGGATGGAGGGGACCATGGACAAACCCATGTGATTGTTTGGCTTGTTGTGGAGAGGATGGTGACTGGTGGGTGGTTTAAGGCTTAATGGCGGGGAGATGGAGGTTAAAGATGATGAACAAGGGTTAATTAAGGGTTAGGATTTTGTCCGATTGGGATATTGACCAAGCAAAAGAGGGGTTTGACCCTCTTATTACCCGGTGTTAGTTAATATTGAGATGGTGGGTCGGGTTTAGGTGTGTGGGTTGGACGGGTCTAGTTTTGAGCGGGCTGGGTTGTTAAGGTGTTGGGTCGGTTTTAGTGTTAAACATGGGATTGGGCCGGTAGTGGGATAAATGGGATTGGGTTGGTTTAATTGGATGGGTGGATCGGTTAGTGATAGGTGTGGGTTGGGTTTAGGTGTGGATCCGGGTGTTAAAGTATTTGTAGGATAGTTTAGTTTAAGGATTTTAAAAAGGACCACTGTGTAATTGTTGAAACTTCAAGGACAAAAACCGCCATTTCTTCAAAGTTAATATAAGGGCCAGTTTTTGCCAAATAAAAATAATCCAAGGGAACTTTGGGATTTTTGCACAATAACTCGACCAAACTCGTGAATTTCTTCCCGGGTCCCGTCTTTTGAGCTCTTGTCCAATCCATGCTCGGTTTTGCCTCATTTGCCTCGTTTTCAATCCTTTTTGTACCTGCAACAACTAAAACACAATCCAAGGATATTTGATATAATATATGGTCCATTTGGGTGTTTTTGGTCGTTTTTGTGGGGTTTTTCGGGTATAAAATGATGAGTAAAAGGCCACTCATCAGCCGTATCTTATAATCGTTAAAATTTAATCAGACTTTATCCAGAAAATAGATACGCCGCTTAGAATTTACGAATGCGCCGTATCTAATTAATTAATCAAAAATCGATATTTATTTAAAATTAAATACGTCGTATTAACGAAAGTTAATGCGCCGTACTTTCGTTATGTTTAAAAATACGAGATTTTTGATTCAGTAAGATGCGCCGTATCGACAGAGATCGATACGCCGTATCTGTTTAATAATTCGCAAACTGTTTTTAATTAAAATAATAGATACGCCGTATCTGCAAAAGCAGATGCGTCGTATGGCGTTAACGTTTAGAAAAATTTCTTATTAAAAACAGATACGCCGTATCTTGGGGAAAAGATGCGTCGTATCGAATTAATTAAACGCGTTGTATTTTAAAAAAAAAATTAAACGCAATACGCCGTATCTGAGAGATCAGATGCGCCGTATCGTTTGATTTAGCACAGTACAACGATAGCAGAACAGAAAAAATACGAAAAATAAAAACAAAAAACACACAACGAAAATAAAACACACAAAAATAAAAGAAAACAATTAACACACAATACAACAAATATGCAAAATAATACAATGATGCAATTAATCTAATAAAAAGAAAAACCTAATTAAAATACTAATCAAATTAACAGATAATAACAATTCACTCCCCGGCAGCGGCGCCAAAAACTTGATGTTGCTGTGGTATGTGCTTAAATACATACTTTTATTTGACTAAAACCGGACCCAAAACGACCAAAAACTAACCATAAATGCCAAAGATATTGTGTTTTTGTGTTTGTTTATATGCAGGTACGAATATCATGAAAAAAGGGACAAAATCAAGTAAAATCCGAGAGAATGAGCACGAGACGTGGAAAAGAGATTTATAAAGCCGAAGCCGGAGAAAAATTCGTCAATGATGATATTTTTGAAGAATGGCCCTTGGATTATTTTTACTTGGCAAAAATTACCCTTGGATTAACTTTGAAGAATGACTGCTTTGGTCCTTGATGATTGACTACAATTACACCTATGGTCCTTGTGTTTAACCAAATTTATCCTAACTCAAAAAAAAAACAATACAACCGAACCTTTAACCCACTAAACCCCACCGGCCCAATCCTTAACATTTAAACCAAGCCCACTTCCCCATTTAAAACCCGACCCAATCCCACCTACACTAACTAAAACTAAATACGGGGTTGAAGTGTGGTCAAAATCCCCAAAAAATGGTCAAAATCCCTAAACTAAAACACCACTTCATCTCCTTCCCTAAAATACCGCCTATCACCACCATCCTCTCTAATCCCTTCGCTAATCTCCACCTCACCACAACCAGACAAACACCCACATGACCTTGTCTTTGGTCCCCTCCCCTCCACCTCATCAATCCGAGGGCTTCAAGATAGATTAACGATCAAGATCAAAAGAAGTAGAGAGCACGTTCGATCCAAGGGTCCAAGAAGAAGCACAAACCGCATCAAGGGAACACTCTCACACAACAAGCACACTCGGCTAGGGTTTTTTTTTTTTTTTTTTTTTTTTTTAGTATAAATAGGATGTAGCAGCCGCACTCTTTTTTTTTTCTAGGTTTATTTTAGCTAGTTTTTTAAGGTAATTTGTACTTTTTTATTCGGTTGTAATTTTACTCTTTATTTTAATATAAGTCAATGTTTATTGTTTAGATTAGTGCTTCGATTCTGCTTATTTCGTTCTTGTTAGTGCTTATTCGTATTTTGTTACTGCGTATTAGTTCTTGTTACTGCGTATAGTTTAATGTGTTCTTAGTTTAAGCTTGAAAAATATATATATATATATATATATATATATATATATATATATATATATATATATATATATATATATATATATATATATATATATATATATATATATATATATATATATTATATATATATATTAGCTTAGCTTATCTTGTTTTTTATTTTTCTGCTTGTTGAAGTTTGATATGGTTAGATTATATGCTTTTAGTTGCTTATTGAATTTTGTGGTAAATGCTTTAGTTTGAGATTGGATTTGGATCGATTTGTGTTTATTGTCTGTGTTAGTGTAGTTTAAGTAACATTTGGATTTGGAACTTTAGTTTTAATCTGTTTTAGCTTATCTGTTATCTGTTATTTTGAACTTTAATTTGAGTTTTTGCAAAAGATAATCAAGAAAAGAAAAAAAAAAAAACAAATAGCAAAGAAAAAATTTTGTCAGTCCTGGGGTTCGAACCCAGGACAGTTAGCACACAATACAAGCAATCTTACCACTACACTCTTAATCTTTCTTTGTTAAACTTTACAAAATCTTATTTAAAACCCTTTTATTTATTTTTTTTTTTTTAGCTTATTGAGAGCTATTGCTTATTTTCAGCTTATTTAAAAAAAAGCATTTTCACTTTTTATATTTTTCATAGCTCAAGATTAGTATTAAGTATTTTAGAAAAAAATTTCAGATTTTTAAAATTAGTTTTAGTATTTTTAGAAATTTAAAATAGTTTAAATAGTTTTTAATTTATAAAAAATTATTAAAAAGTCAAAAAAAATATATTTTTCTTTTTTCCAAAATTTTCTTTTTATATTTAGAGTTTAGAAAAATTATTTTTATATTTTTAGCTTTTAAAATTTAGAAAATCACTTTTATTTACGTTTTTTTTAAATTCGTAACGTACGTTTTTAATTCAAATTTTCGTTTTAGATCTCGTATGCTTAGATTATTTGTACTCGTAGCTTTATTAGTTGTTTTTATTTGATATTCGATCATTCGTAGTGTAAAAATCAAAATCTCTCACTTTATATCTATTCACGACACGTTTCACGTTCCGAAAACACGAAGTTCCATTCACGCCCTCGACGGGAAAACGAACCTGGGGTTTTCACATAAATTCACTTTTGTGTGTTAACTTTTGTGGGATAAATTGACTCAAATCATGCTGCGTGTGTCGTTGCGGTTTAGCAGTTTTAATGCCTACTCAAGTTTTTAAATTTATATTTAGCCGACTTATCAATAACACACACACCTAACGAGCAGTGTACCCGGTCAGTATGAATATAATGGTAAGTAGAGTGTCGATCACTAAGAGTGGAACGTATTATCTCGTTATTCTAATCAGTATTTTAATATCCTAACGCAAGGGGGTTTCAGCCTGAGAGACTGGCACGATTTTGTTGCAATTAAATAGTAAAATAAACCAATAGGTACGAATCAGCAAGTAGCACACACGTACACAGATAAATACTCGAGACAATAAGAGGGCTGTCCTTATAATTAAGTAGTTTGTCACTTGTTTTATTGATAGCTTTATATGAAGTGTATGTAGTTAATCCTTTCTCGTTGGTCCTAAGCTTATCGGCGAGTAAACCCTTAATGATGACTTATGTCTAAAAGTTATTCCTAAGTGATCAATTTAGTAATAACCGTGGGAGTGCAACCTTTCCGTTGCCACATTACACAAGCCACTAATAAACACAGAGGTGATCAATGCACTAATAAGTAGTAACCAAAGACATCAACATATAAACTTTAATCGATGGGAAAGCAATTTTAAGGGGAGTTGAAGTGAATGATAACATAACACAAGCCCATCAATCCTGATGAATTAAAGTTTGCTAACACAATAAAACAAAACTACTTAATGAATTAAACACATGCAGCACCTTCTTACAGCTCTTGTATCTTCGTTTGGTGTGTCTTGTGCTGCTACCTTGACTGAATTCGTCCTAGGGTTCTCCTTATTCGGTCTTCGGTGTTATATGGTACGTACGAAATTCGTCTGGTCTTGGGGTATTTATAGTTTCTGTCTGAGGGAAGATGCGGCGCATCTAAGGAGTAGATGCGGCGCATGTACTTAACTTCGCGTGGGGTCCAAGATTATAATATTCAGGAATATTCGTACACTGCCAGAAGATGCGGCGTAACTCCATGATTAGATGCGGCGCATGTCCTCTTGTATCTTGGATCGTATCTGGTGATATCTTAATAGAGATGCGCCGTATGTAATGAGTGAGATGCGGCACATCTGGAGCAGATTAGTCTTGATCTTCTTCATTTCAGTAGACTCTTAACTTCTTGCATGTTTTGCTCCATAATCAGTCCAAAATCGCTAAGTTTCACCAAATGCTTGTTTTTACCTGAGAATTACAAAAGTAAACGATTAAGTATCAATCCTCATACATAATATAGTAAAACAAGTCAAATTAATAGGATAAATGATAGTAATAAAATGTACTTATTTGAGTTCATCACATAAGCTTTCGATTTCCAAAAGTGATGTCAACAGTCTCTAACCAAAAACAAAGCACGAATCAGAGTGATGCGGAAGCAAAGATATTTAAGCAAATGCCTTATAGTCTACCCATTCCTCACCGGTCAAAACTTAGGTTCCTATGGAGAAATCCTAAAGCAAATTTTCAAAGGTTGACTTACGAGCGCCTACAGGGAAAACTTAGTGGTCCTAACTTACACAGGCCAAGGGTAAATGTATTACGTATCGCAGCCTGTCGCTCTGATACCATAATTGTAACACCCCAACCCGACAAGGGCAAAGATGTCACACTAATGGTTTCATATCAGATCAAAACAAAGCATACATTACAGTAATACAAGGAATCTCAAAGGTTACAAATGAAATACTGAAATTACAAGGCTACAAATGCGAATACAAATTCTAACAATATAATAACTTCTAATCATCTCTAAGCCAAAATAACTATCAAGTCTTCTAAGTCCAAAAGCCTCTTCACTCATACCCATCTTCCAACTAAAACCTGCCGCAGGAAAAGAAATGCGGCTGAGCTTAAAAAGCCCAGTGAACAGATATATATAAACGAAAACGAAAGCAAAAGAAAACGAATATATATAGTATAGTGCAAGGAATATCATAAGGTAAAGACAAAGGTACAAGGTAAGAAGGAAAAAGGGTCAGTAATCCACCACGAGCCCAAACAAATCAAATATAGTATACCATATCCTCATAATCATATAGAGGGGAGACCTCTCAGATAATCAGATAATATGAGGGGTGTCCTCATTCTTCAAATGGAGTAGCTAGCTCCCGAACTTGTGAAAGACGTGGATTGCACCCATCATCAGTCACCAAATCAAATCAAATCAAATTATGATATATCCCTCAAAACAAAACAAATCTAGGATGCATCCATACGCGCCCCAAACAAATAATCCTGGCCAATATAAATAATAAAGCGCGCATGTAGTAGCAAATGGGGACGGTGTGTAACATCACTCAAACACACTAGAGTCATGCCATCGGTGCATCAATGACATGGCCATGTTACCTTCATGGCTAGGGTCACAAATTTTGGCTCGGGTATCAAACTGAAGGGTCAAAGGTCCAAATTATATCAAAGGTTCAAATCAATACAAAGGTCCAAATCATTACAAAGGTTCAAAAGTCCAAGTCATCTTCATAGTCAAGTCCAAATATCCAAAGTTCATGGCAAAGGGTTCATATCCAAATCAAAGTCAAATGAATCCAAACGAACTGATCAAAGGTTCATAATCAAATGGTTCATTTAAAGAAATCTTTATCAAATGGTTTTCATCAAGAATGACCTTTATTAACTGTTTTCACAAAGTAGTCTTTAAAAGAAATTTTCATAAAAGTTTAGTAAGATTCCAAATAAAAGTGGTATCGCATATTTCATGAACATCATTTCAAAATAAGTTTTCCTCAAAACATTTCCATGATATAATTGAAAAGGTTTTCACATCTATTTACCAAAATCAAATGAACCTTCGAAGTATCAAGTGCCTCAAATACTAATATCACAAGGTAACGAACGAATATCAAATGGATCATTATAGAGGCTTAAAGCAAGAGGGTCATATTGAACATCAAGTCAAAATGAATCAAACAAACGAACCAAAGTGTAGGGGAACATAGCAATGGCTTAGGGAATCTTAAAACGAATCAAGATCAATGAGTCATGAGAGGGAAAACACCCTTACTGAAAAAGGGTAGAATATCTGTACCTCAAAGCAAAAGCAAATGCAAACCAAGAGGAAAAGAAGTCACGAGGAAGCTCATTCCCACTTCACGGAACCTAAAGGAGATGACACTAATCATTACATAATTCTTTTTGAGTAGCTTTCCTCTTTTAATAACTTTACTCACTTAAGTGACTTTCCAATTTTTAGAAGGTTTCCATATTTAGAAAGGTTTATACATCATAAATTAGGTTAAGTTATCAAATAATTCCTTCTCATAGTATTAAGGTTCATTTTAGCAATTATAATAATTCAGGGTTCATTTTGTCAACTTTCTATATTTTAGGGTTTCAAATGTAGATATGCCAAAGTTAAAGTCCAAAATGAAAATATTACAAGTTATTCATTTTAATCCTTTGGTTTCAACAATTTTACAATTTAAGCCTTTTAATTACTTTAATTACAAATTAAACCTTATAATTAACTAAATTACAATTTAATCCTTAACATCTTTATATTAACACAACAAGCCTTTAATCTTACCAAAATACAGAATCACCCTTCAATATCAGATATGGTACGAAATACCCCTTCAAGTTTCATAATTTACAAATCAAGTCCCTTAATTATTTAAAACTTATAATTCGAATCACAAGTTATTCATAATTACTCATTAAGCCATTTAAATATCCAAAAATACACATTAATCCCTTTAAATCCAATATTATACGAATCACCTTTAAGTTTCCAGAATTTACACTCTTAGTCCCTCTATTTTAATTATATACAAACCGAATATAAATAATTTATATAATTACCATTTAAACCTTTAAATTATAAAATCGACACATGACACCCTTATATAATATTTTTCTTACATTACCCCAGATCTAAAATGAATTACAAAAATGTCCCACGAGTTTTAAAAATTACAAAACACACCCTTTACATTTTATTTTCAAATCGGTAGACATTTTATATTAACAAAACTTAACCCTAATTATCCCAATCATTATACAATCATTAAAACATCATTAAAATGCATTAAAATTCCAGATTTCACCATATAAACCCTAATTCAAATCGGTACTTTAGGGTTTTATCTTTTTCCTTTATTTTCTCACAAAACCCGATTTACACAATAATTCGAAAACCATGATTTTAAGCTTCAAAAATTCGAAAGGATATTTTCCTGATGTTATAAGACACATATAGAACCCACGAAAAATATATAAGAGATAAAAAAAAATCGCATGAATTATATAGATTTTATTTACGTTTTTAGGGTTTATAACACATAAATTATCATACGATCATTATATCATGAATGATTCAATTCTACCATTTTATACACGTTATATATGATGTGAAGAGTGCCAGAAAAATACCAGAAATATTTTAGAACGAAAGAACCAAGCGTTGTGATTTTGTGTTACTCGGCTCACTATTTTCGACACCAAAATCACCACGATCAAACGAGCGATCCCAGAACCTTGTAGCTATTTTTCCCACCTTCTTAGTACTTGGAAGATCACCAGAAAATTGCTTCTCCACCTCAGAAAAATCGGATCACGAGTGTGTGTATTTTTGTGTGTTTTTAGTTTCACTCGGTATTATTGATTTAGGGTTTAATGTGGTTGTTAGCATAAAAAGGGAAGAATGCCGAGATAGGGGGGGGGGGGGATTGGCTGGCCAAATCACGAATTTAATGTAGACTAAATCATTTAGAATAGTTTCCTTAACTTTCTTATTATTTAAATGTATTTAAAATACTTTTAAAGTTTAATTAATAATAATAATAAGTATAAAAATATTTTCGGCCCAAGGATGTGGTACAAAATAATTTTGGTACTTCCCAAAATGTCAAATGTGGTAGTAGAAATAATTTTACTTCATATCTTGATCATCTCCCGAAGTTTGGGATTCATTTGGTACTTTATAAGCTTATTAATCAAAGTTTAAGATTGCAGGGGCATTTTGGTCTTTTTAAATGTTTCAGATTTTAGGGTTTTACAACCTCAATCATTTAGAATACAATTTTTAAACAAAAGTGTTGAATTTTCATTGTTAAAAGTAATGTGGAAATAGGCCCTTAAAACAATTAGGACGGTCCCCAAATGAATATCAGAGTCTTCTATAACCATGCCATGCCCTGCCAAAAGCCTCCAGTAGTGTGCTATTGCTTAATACCTGAAAATACATGCTAAAGTGTCAACACGAGGTTGGTGAGTTCATAGAGTTTAGTGTAAAATGTAAAGCATTTGGATGATCATTTCCCAGCAAAGGCATTGTAAATCCACTCAATCCCAAGTCCCGCCCATACAAGACTTGCAACCTGTGTGTTTACAACCAACTGCCAAATAAGACTTGGTCTAGGTGAACAAAAGTAATATGTGGACCACAAGATTAAAAGTACATTTGGTTTGACCAGTACATTCGGTTACGTGACCAATTCATTCGGTTATGTGACCAGTTCATTCTGTCATGTGACCCATCCATTCGGTCATATTACCCGTACATTCGGTTTGAAGACGTATCATTTAACTTTTGATCATATGGGTCTCGTTCAATGAGAAAAATGGCTCTCAATATAGTGTATTGCAAAAACTGTTTTTAACTTGGACATATTTTCCTTATTAGAAAGCTGAAAATATATATTGAATTCATCGGGTTTCAAACGCATATATCTTTGTCGTTATGAGCTCGTTTTCTACGTTCTTTATATCCACGGCTTCGTATTAACATGAAATAACATATTTTCAGTAGTTCGAATCCTCTAGATCACGTCTAACGCCTCGTTTTAGTCGTTGAATCTCGGAAAAACAGCAAGCAAAATTTCAGAAAACTAGTTTTCATCGTCAAACTTAGAAAAATCATATCTTTCTCGTCGTAAGCTCGTTTTTGCTCATTCCGGCGGCCACGGTTTCTTTTTTGAAAGTATTTTCTAAAAATGTAAGCCAAAATGTCCCCTGAGCTACTGAGTTTTCCAGATTTTCCAAAAATGGACAGAACCTCTTTTATGACTTGTTAAAACCGATTTTTCTAGTTCAAGGCTTGATCTAAACGCTTCCAATCAACACCACAACTAGTCTAAGCCTACCATACACCTTCTTAGGGTGTCATGGGTTCCTAATCATCACCAAAAATAGTGGATCTCATGAGGTTACTAATAAAATCTATGGATCTATTGTTAGAGAGCATTTATGTTTTAAGTGGTATATATAACATAAGTATATTGCATGATCTACTACTTGAACATAAAAATATAGATCAAATGAGAGTATAAAAGAGTGATAAACTTAGTTAGTCACTTACTTGAAGTATTAATGAATTTTTGGATAAAAACACTTAAGGAACCTTTGAGGTTTTTATTCCAAAACCTAAACTAGGAACACTATGAGATTAGATGATCTTGTTCTTGAAATTTTTTTGTGATGATCTTCCTTGTTCTCCTTGTTGGCCGATCATATAGAGTGAGAGAGATGATAAAATAATTTTTGTGTTAGCTAGTTTTCTTATTTGGAGGGTTGATGTATATATAAAATGGGTTGGAAATATTTTGCATAAAGGGTACAAGTATTAATGAAAGGTTAGTGCATTTTTTCAAAGAAGCAAATGGGGTGGTATGGGGGTGGCGTGGAAATGGGTATGGAAAGATGAATGTGTAAGTAAAATGTTGACTTTAGGTAGATATTATGTGTTTTAAAGGATACCGGGTACCGAGTTAGCTAGAAATGAATTTTAACGGTACCAAATAAAAGATGACGACGTTGTAAAAATTATGAAATTACATTCCTGATAAGAATCGGGTGTCAAAATTAATCTTCGTGATGAAATATCGTGATCCGACGTAGTTATAAGCATTTACCGGAAAATATAGCAAACGGTTTCAAAACACCGGGTAAATTAATAATATAATTTTTATATCATTATATTGAATATGAAAATATATTAGAATCATTGTCGGGAGTGTCGGATATATTATTCGTAGTAAAGACTGAGTGGTAACGCGTATTTAGAAAATAAATGAACATACGTTAATGAAAATCACACAAACCCGTGCATGACTTAATATGATAATGATGTTACGGATGATATGTAGACTACTCTAGTCTATATGATGTGTCCTTACTGATGATGCATGAATACGCAGCTAAACCATACTGGTTACGCGCATTTAAATACCCGTAAACCTAGTTTACGAAAGGATGAACGATAACCATGAATAGTGATTTTTCTCCGGGAATGAATAGTGTTTCGTGAATAGTAAATTTTTTTGAAAACTTCTCAAAGTCGTAAACTGACTTCAAAAATGATGAATAGTGAAATGATGAATAGTAACCCGTGAATAGTAAATTTCCGAGATGAATAGTGAAATTTTGAAGCTTGAAAAAAGGACCTGAAATTACGAGTTGTGACAGTCTTCACCCGTTAAAGGAATTCAGTCCCTGAATTCAGTTAATGTTGGTCTCCGGGGTGGAATTGGTGAAAGATGTGGATATTGGAGTCGCATTGCGGTGGTAAAAGATGAAACATACATTAGATAGGAATTCGTAATAGTACATGAAACTTATACGATAGAGTTTAAAGTGAAACACAAAAGAAGTACAACACTAGAGTGTTTGGGTTTCTATTTATTTTTAAGGCAGAAGTTCTCTTCTTAAACATTGCCATTGTCGTTGTTGTCTTGACGAGCTTCGCACTTCAACGAGCTCTTCCTCCATTCTGGTCTCTCAGCTCTGGGCATTCATTCTTGAAGTGTCCAATTACTCCACACTCATGGCAGGTTATCGTGACTTTCTGATGCATTACGAGGGTGGGAGCCTTGCAATCCTTGGCTTTGTGTCCGACCTTTTGGCAGTTTCCACATTGAGTGGGGCAAGATCCATTGTGGTGAAATCTACACTTATTGCAATTGGGTAAAGTCCCTTCATATCCTTTCTTTTCACTTGGTCCAGCAACGTAGGCCCTAACCACTTCATGTCCTTCGTTTGACTGTTGAACTTGATCTTTCCTTTGGTTGTCATCCCTTTTCCTCTTGTTTTCGTTGTTGCTGGGGTTGTTGTTTGCAGTCGTTCCTTTCTTTACTACCTGAGCCATAAGCTTCTCAGACATCCTGATTGCCTCGACCAGTGTTTGTGGGTCAAAAGAAATCACATCTCCACGGATGCTATAAGGTAGTCCACCAATGAAATTTTCTAGCAGCTTTTCATTATCTGGAACCATAGTTGGATATAGCACAACCAACTCCTGAAACCTCCTGATATATGCCTCGATATCATTACCTGCTGTCACTAGCTCATAAAACTCTGTTTCCAACTTCTTTATCTCAGTGCGTGGACAGAACTTCTTGAATTCATCCCACGTAAGCTTGTGAGCATTTTCCATTCCCATGGGTTTTGCATACGAATTCCACCATGACATAGCTTCCTCAACGAGTGTACTAGTAGCAAACTTTACCTTGCTGTCATCTGGACAGTTACATAGAAGAAACACAGATTCTATCCCTTCATACCATCGAATCATTGCAGTGGCTCCTTCGGTGCCTTTGAATTTTGGGGGATCACCACTCTTGAAGTCCTTGTACGTACATTTACGGCCATTAGTACCATTGGTATTCTGTCCTGCAGCTTCTGCGGTTTCTGCCCGAGAAGCGGCTTCAGCGGCAGCTGCAGCTATGGCAGCTCTTTCAGTCACTAGTGCTGCCTCTATACTGTCGGCAACAAGCTTCCTGATCTCAGCTGGAGTCATAGCAGTAGTAGCTCTCTTGGGTGGCATGATTCTTCAAAACAAGAAGAGAAGAGTGATACGTAAATAAGACGTTTCCGAAAAGTAGGTGTTCTAAGTGGCTTGTCATAGAATGAAAGCTTGAGGTTGAGTTATGATTAGCTGACGTGCTTCTAGGCGGTGGTTTACGAGGTGATGTAGGTGTAAATGTTCTTGCAACGCTTATGTATACACAGATGAATTGTTGAAACCTTTAGAAATCGAGTAGAAATTCAATCCAGACATAATTTTATTATAACTATTCCCAGTATTGCAAAATTCATCTCTGAGTCGGACATAGGTGGTCAGCCTATGTCCCACTGTCCCGGGTTGAATATAGATGACCAGTCTATATTCCACCGAGGTTCAATGAATTTTGAAATACTCAGCTCAGTTATACTAATACTATGTCCTTCACGTTCAAAAGACGTTTCAAAAGACTAAGGCAAGTGACCAAACTCGAGGTCGAATGATGGAACTACGTAAGGAAAAAGCGTAACACTGAGACGTGTACAATATGTAAGCATAGTTATATGTAAGAAAATACTAGTAATCAAAGAGAATAAGTGGGTATAATGGATCCAATTATAAGACACAAATCTCATCAAATATGTCAGCAACAAACCACAATTGAGGCATCAGCTTAGTAGGCAGACACGTGGCAGTCATAGGGTTTAGTTTTCGTGAAAGTAGCTATAGTCTAGGTTTTAAAATTACCCAGTTCTCTATAGCCAAGGCTCTGATACCAATCTGTCACACCCCCAAAATCGGGTCCAGCGGAAGTGTTGGAATTAAGAATAACAGCTGGAACTGTTAGTGAAGAAGTTAGTACGGTTGAAGTGATTAAAGACAAAGCTGACAGTACTAAGTTAGTTAGTATTGCTCCAACATTATAGTTTGTACTGCTTATTATTTTGTAAACGTTTAAGTAGATAATTATAGAAAAGATATTGTGTATATCTTATACGATTATAATGATAGTTATCTTGTAAAGGAATCCTTAGTCTATAAAAGGATCTCCTAGGTGAAACGAATACGTATTGTTGATATAAATAATGCCTAAACACGTTATTAATATTTTTCGATATCTCTACGTTTTGATAATCACAAAATGTAAAATCATTAATCGGAAAGTTATGACGTAAACAAGTATTTAGTTGTAAATATCTATTTCTACAACTCAAATCACTTAAGGTATGAATGAACTAATGCTTAATGCATTATATGATCAAAGGAACATTTTCTTAATAACTACATTTTTTATAAAACATCAAAAACATTTTATATATTTTTGAAAAACATTTTTGGCATTAAATAAAAATGTTTAATCTTTTATAAAAATATGAATTCAAATTTTTAACCAAAATCAGTTAAAATGTTCCAGAAAAACCTTCCCCACAAAAGGACAAAATTGGCCAACGTTCAGTAGGGGCGGCCCCCTTAATAATTAAGGGGACCGCCCCCTATTTAAGGGGACCGTCCCCGCTCCAGTAGGCCTCCAGCTGTCCAGTTTTTCTCCTATAAATACCAGCCTTCTCCTGGATTTTTACTTACCTTTTGCACACTAAAACTTTCTGTTCTAAATCCTTTCTAAACATTGTAAATCCTTTGATCATATTTTCTTAAGCATTGGTTTCTAAGTGATCCAAGCTTCCACCACCAAAAGTGCAAAAGAAGAACTCTACTTCAACTAATGAAGAAGTGTTATTACTTACCTCATTCAATTGTGTTGTTGTGTAAAGTGTTGTATAGTTGTGATAAGTAGATCTAAGAGTAATTACGTAGTGGTGTTGTAAATTAGTTGTGAAGTAGTTGTGAATAAGTAGTTGTGAAGTAGTTGTGAAGAAGTAGTCGTGAAGTAGTCGTGAAGAAGAAGTCGTGAAGAAGTCGTGAAGCCGTTGTGAAGCTGTCGTGAAGATGTCGTGATTAAGTCGTGAAGAAGTTGTGTATAAGTTGTGAGATTGGTTCTAGCTACGATTAGGACTCGACATCTAGCTTTGTGTCGTTAAGCCGGTGTAAGCTAAAGTTGTGTAAGGTTTCTCCGCCATAAGGGAGTTTGTTGACATAGTGAAGAAAACTCTCGAGTAGGTGACTCGAGGAGTGGAGTAGGGCAAGGAAGGTGTCCTTGTAGCCGAACCACTATAAATCTCCGTGTTGTGGTTTGATCTTTCCATCTCTCTCTTATTTCATTATATTTACCTTACTTGCATTACTTATTTATATTTGTTTATATATGCTCATATTGATCAAGAGTTGAATTCACATAAGATAGAATCGAAGTTTTAAAAAGTAAACAAAAGTTTTTTATAAATTAAAAAGACGTAAAACTATTCAACCCCCCCCTTCTAGTTTTCCACAATTGGTATCAAGAGCCACGTCAAACAAGATTTTTAAAATAAACTGTATTTTAAAACTTGAAACGATCTATGGAATCTGAAAAATATTTAGAAGGGCAATCTATGCAAAGACCACCACTATTTGAAAGTGTTGGATTTTTATATTGGAAAAATCGATTCGAAACTTATGTGAAGTCAAAAGATCTAGATCTTTGGCATGTTATTACTAATGGTGATTTTTTACCTATTCAACATAATCTTGAAACTAAAAAGGATGAAATTGTACCTTTTGAAAAACAAAGTGATGATTTAAAAAGAAAACTTTCTAAAAATAATGAGGCTAAAATGGTTATTTATAATGCGCTACCACGTAAAGAATACGAAAGAATCTTTATGTGCGAAACCGCAAAAGAAATTTGGAATTCTTTACTAATAACTCACCAAGGTAATAGTCAAGTCAAAGATAATAAAATAGATCTTCTTGTTCAACAATATGAACAATTCACGATTCCGGAAGAGGAATCAATTGATAATGCATTTGCTAGGTTTAACACAATCATCACAAGTTTAAAGGCACTTGATGAGAGTTTTTCTAGTAAGAATTTTGTCAGGAAATTTCTTAGGGCTCTTCATCCAAAATGGCGAGCTAAAGTTACGGCGATTGAAGAATCGAAGAACTTGTCAACTCTTCAACTTGACGAGTTGATTGGCAACTTGAAAGTCTACGAAGCAATAATCAAGAAAGACTTCGAGATGGTTAAAGGAAAGAAAGAGCAAAGCAAGTCAATCGCGTTGAAAGCTAGGAAAGCATCAAGTGACGAGGATAGCTCAACCTCCGAAAGTGATGATGAAGAATATGCCATGGCCGTTAGAGACTTCAAGAAGTTTTTCAAAAGACGAGGAAGATTTGTTAGACAACTACATGACGAAAGGAAAACACTCCAAAGAAACAAAGACGAAAAAGGTAGCAAGAGCGAGAGGAAGTGCTTCAAATGCGGTGATCCAAATCATCTCATTGGAAGATGTCCTATGATGTCAAAGGAGCAAAACCAAAAGGCGTTCATTGGAGGAGCATGGAGTGACAGTGAAGAAGACGAGAAAGAAACCACAAAAGAGGAGAAGTGTCTTATGGCTAAGACATCAAGTGAGGTACGTTCCGAAACCGAATACTTTAGTGATGAAAATTTATCATTAGATGAAAAAGACCTAGATAACGAATATAATAGGTTATGTATATTAGGCCAAAAAGTAATGACTAAAAATAAATCACTAAAACACATAAATAACCAATTAGAAAAAGAAATGCTAGAATTAAAAATTAAACTACATAACTTAGAAAAAGGCAAAGAAGTTCTTGAATGTAAAACATGTCAAGAAACTAAAAATGAAAATGAAATACTTAAGGAAGAAATTTGTAGATTTAACAAATTTGAAAATAGTAGTAATTCACTTAGAGATATAATAAGCATTCAAAGAATATCAGGAGATAAAACCGGATTAGGATTTAACTCAACTAAGGCTACAACTAGTGAAACTAAAAATGTAAAGTTTGAAAGTGAAACTAGTAATCAAAAATATTAGAGTCAAAGCCTAAATATATACTTATAAAAGATAGAAAAATACCCATAGCCAATAATGAGGAAATAAAAGCTTTCTACAAACCATCTTTAAAAACCGAAGTAGAAAACTCTAAACCAAAGCTTAGGTCAAAAACACCTCCTCCTAGAAGACCACCTAGTCCTCACCCTCGGCCTAAAACACCTCAACCTAAAAGAAACCAAAATAGACCAAACCGTCATAACAATCGTTACCCAATGTGGAATTACCCGAATCCACCAAGCTTCAATCCTTGGGGAATACTTCCACCATACATGCATCCTAGTCAACTACAACCCATTTTTGGTTCAAACAACTTTGGATCAATGAGACAATGGGGACCAAGTGGCTAAATTGCTATCTCATTGGATTATTGGTATCTCGTCCTTGATTGACTTCTACAAGTCAAACATAAACGCTTTGAAGCGCTTGAAGACCACACGTTGAAGACTAAAAGGTACGCCCCTCTTTCATGCTCATCATTATGTGCGTAGATTTATGAACTAGCAAATTGCATGACCACATAAATTTTTAATGCCTAGTTTAGTTAGTACTTGTATGGTAGTTAGTAGATAATCCCTTATACATATACATAACATATATATATATATATATATATATATATAATATATATATATATATATATATATATATATATATATATATATATATATATATATATATATATATATCCATATTATTATTATACTATATACATATATAAATATATCCGCACATAACCTAGATACGTCATTTGTTGACTATCTAGAACTAAAAGAAATTGTTCGTCCTCGAACCTTTTCTTCCCCCTTTGCCTCTTTTGAACTTTAACGTTCAACACGAAAATCTTCCGTGTCCACTATCACATAACTCATGGTGATGAAGAGAAGTGAGTTAAGTGGATTAACGTAGAAGTAGCACTTTGACCGTCGAGTCAAGAAAACTATGGATGAAACAAACTCCCGTCACCGCCAGCACCTATCTCCGTCATTACCTCATCATTTCTTAACTCCATTCAACATTCCACGTTTTCACACAAAATAAATATATATATATATATATATATATATATATATATATATATATATATATATATATATATATATATATATATATATATATATATATATATATATATATATATGCACTTTTACTCTCACCCCCTAACACATTTGTCGACTTGACATCTTGATCATTTTATCCAAAATTCTCAAGAAATGTTTTTTTAACGAAATGTTAATAAAATGTCAAGTATTCCTTCCTCGTGCCATTAAAACCCAACGTATTTTTGATATATAATAAATCTATATATATATATATATATATATATATATATATATATATATATATATATATATATATATATATATATATACATAAAATTATTTTGCTATCAGAAACTAAACCCGAACTATTTCCAAGTTTGGTAGGCGGCCCCCTTAATGTTTAAGGGGACCGGCTAGTAAACGGGGGCGGTCCCCTTAATAATTAAGGGGACCGGCCTACTGTAGCTCCCAAAAATGTTTTTCTTCCAAAAATCTTTACCAAACACCCCACTTTTCAAACACACCCATACTTGCTGCTGCTGTGAACGAACCAAAACCCAAAACCATTCACCAAATCATCATTCCCGACTAATTTCACAAGGGGCAAACACCTATATTTAGATTAGCAATACATTTTGTAAGTTTTCTAATTCTCATTTCATCTAATTCCATTCAATTTTGAGTCTAATCATAATTAGGTCTTTTACTCAATTTTCTTTTAATCCAAATTTTGTTAAAATTAAGTCTAGAAATTTTATAACCAAATGCTCCCCATAGGATTAGAATGCTTAATCAACCTAGAAACTAAGTAATTAAAAAAAAAAAAAAAAAAAAAAAAAAAAAAAAAAAAAAAAAAAAAAAAAAAAACCATTATGTCAAACTAATCACTCCTTTTCAAAACTAATCACATTGTTGAATTATGCCATAAACACTTGTTAAAACTAATTACATTGGTTTATTACAACTCACAAATCCTAAAAATATATTTTTCGAACCATAAAAAATGTTTTTGTTAAATATAAGAGAGTGTTTGGATTAGGAGCTAGAATCATCAAAATTTGATCAAAATTAAGTTCATAACTACTTGTCAAGTTTATAAACACGCAATTAGTTGTTTTAAGTCATCAAGATACATAATTCATATGTATATTGAAATTTTACTAGTTATTTTCTTATTTAAAGGAGCGTTTGGCACAACATTTTGAAAGAAATTTTTGAGTCAAAATCTAAGTTACTTAACATAAACACTCGTAAGAAATAGCTAGATATACAATCCAATGTTTGTCTAGCCACATTTCAAAGTAGCTTATGACGTATAAAAGAACGTTCGGATATTTTTGATTTCTTATCATAATGTCCCTATAACTATTCTTTAACATCATAAAATACATTTTAAGCGAGTTAAAAATTAAAACTAAGGAACATTGTAAACTACTTCTTAGGATTTAAGTTTTAGAGTCGAAGTATGTTTACGTTCCACATAAGTAGCATATATAATATATGCATGTCATTTTCTTATTTTTCTTTGTTGCTTTCTTGAATAGGTGAAAATGCCCAAAACTACAGTCGGTGATGTCTCAAAAACAAAAGAATACATTCCTAAAGTCTCTGCCACTCCAGGCATTTCTCCTGTTGTTGCTTGTTTCTATCGTCCCATTGAAGATAGAAACATTCATGAAAGGAGAGTTGTCTATCCATCGTTCTATGAATCCGACTATATCGAACGAATGTTCTCCAACGTTCGTCTTGATTGTCTCTACAAAATCAATGAGCTTATCATTCCCCGCTTTGTTCTTGACTTCTATAGCCAAGTGACGGTGCAAACCGATCCCAATGGCTGTATCCTCATATCCTTTATGATTCAACACGAATTCATTACTCTTACTCTCGCTCAATTCGGTCAAATTCTAGGAATCCCCTACTCCGGTCAAGCTGTCTTCTCTAATGAGTGGGATCTCTCATCTCTTGAGCAATATCGATCTCAACAGGGTCCTTACTACTCTGAGATTCCATCCTCTGAAGAAATTTGTCAATATCTTGGGCTAGATCGTGGTACGACTAGCCGGAGGATCAAGTCAAAAGATGTTGACATCCATGCTAACCAAATCCTCCTCAAGGAGTTACGCTCCGACATGAAGCGTTGGGAAGAACTCATTCGTGAGAATGCGTTCGGTACCGGTGGTCACCGTGATCATGTCACGGCGAGCATAGCTCACATGTTGTATTGTATTGTCGCTGAACAGCCGTACAATTTGGCATATCTCTTTGTCTTCCGCATCATGTCCGCCAAAAACACTCATAATGCAAATCTTCCGTATGGCATGTTTCTCACTCGACTCTACAATCATGTCATGATGCATTATCCACATCTTCAGAGTCCAATTTATGAATCTTTTCAACCGGTCCTTAATCCACTTGTTCGTGTCCGTGAACGTCGCCCTCGAAGCAACAAGGGAAAATCTCGTAAATCTGTCTCACTTCCACCTCTTGGTTCCACGTCACATCGAGGAGACGATGATGATGATGATGAGGAGGAGGGCACAACACGTGCTAGTACCCCATCACCTAGGACCTTCGTTCAAAATCTTCCGGATCTTGATTACACCGAGTATCAAGTTCCTTCTCCTTCCGAACGAACAGACGAACTATTGTTTGAAAGACAAACCGAACTACTCAACACCACACAGCAGATGCACCAAGAAGTACGAGGCGGTTTCAAGTCTATTGGAAAGACACTTGGAAGGATGTTTGGAAAGAAGAAGAAATAGACATGTTTGATGAGTGTTTAGTTGATTTTTATTGATGTTGTGATTAGACACTTATATGTAGTATTATTATCTTAACATTTGCTTGCTATGACTTTTATTATGTTAGATGATAAACTTATTAGAACTAAGCTACTAGTTTATTTGAAATTATATGCCTATGCTTCTAATATGATTTTTTTTCTAGTCTTAAATATGTATATTATTTGTTTCATATGATATTTAATCATTCTTGATGTACATGATCCAAATTGAACTTGCTGCAAATACACCCTAAAAATGACCTTTTTCTGGAAATTTTTCAAATTTGGTCGCCTGGGAAAACACCAGATGGGCGGCCCCCTTAATTCCCTAGGCGGTCCCCTTAATTTTAAGGGGGCCGCCCAACAATTAAGGGGACCGGCCATCTGGACAGTAAAATTTACTGTTTTCTTTTGCATCTTGTGACCACTTTTACCTAGCCCCAGCTACCATTTCTCCTTATGGACGAACTGGTATTGGAATCTTTCTACAAAACCTCAAAAATCAACCTAAACCAACCACACTTTCATACTATAAATTCCCTCCATACAATCACCTCTCATTCCATCATCCTCCATTATCCAAAACCACCATGTTATCACCAAAATCATCCATCTCTAAGACTCCAAGGAAGCAAAGACTTGTTATCATACCACCTAAACAACCTTTCATAGACCTAACCCAAGATGACATCAAAACTCCATCACCACCACCTCAAAATTCATCCCCAAGTGCACCTAATGCACCATCAAAAACACCATCTACCCATGGAGCTTCATCTTCCTCCATTCCATCCACTTCATCCATCAATGACTACATCCACACTCACCTAACATCATCACCAAGAGCATCATCACCACCATCCACTCAAGAACCTTCATACACCCAACTTGCCATTTCCTTATCACCCATCACACCCCTTGATGCTCACTTTTCACCATCACCAACCCCACAACCATTCTTTCCTATACCTTGGGCAATGCTTGAAGCCCATGGTGATAATTGTCTTTGTTGCATCCATAATCGGACCTTAATCTTTGGTCTTAGAGATGAGATACACTACATGTTTTCATCTCTTGAAAACATGATTGCCAACCCACCACCACCACCTCCTCCACCTCCTTCACCCACTACACCACCACCACCTCCATTTTCACCAAATTAAGCATATGCAATGCTTAAAAATAATTTTTCAAACCCTTCTTGTAAGCAAGCTCCATGGAAGACCATGTACTTCTAGGACGATTATGTAGTTTCATTAGTTGTTTTTTTGTTTGTATGCTTGCATGCTTCATGTTGTAATCTTTTGGTTGTGTATACACAACACTTTTATTAAATGAATGATCTTATTCTATATGCTTGCTTATTGTTGTTACATATACTTGTGCTTCTAACAATTTTTTTTGCAAGCGTTCCATAGCTCGTTTCCTTGGTGCCCCCAAATGAGGGGGAGTACACATCAAGGGGGAGTTCTCGTCCCGACAATTTTGATTCTAATACTTGTCGGCTAAACCTTTTTGATTCTACAAAAAGGGGGAGAAATAGATGTAAACTCACTAAATACTTATCTAAAAACTAATTTTTAGACTTAATGAGTTTAGATTTTGTAATCATCAAAAAGGGGGAGATTGTTGATATAAATAATGCCTAAACACGTTATTAATATTTTTCAATATCTCTACGTTTTGATAATCACAAAATGTAAAATCATTAATCGGAAAGTTATGACGTAAACAAGTATTTAGTTGTAAATATCTATTTCTACAACTCAAATCACTTAAGGTATGAATGAACTAATGCTTAATGCATTATATGATCAAAGGAACATTTTCTTAATAACTACATTTTTTATAAAACATCAAAAACATTTTATATATTTTTGAAAAACATTTTTGGCATTAAATAAAAATGTTTAATCTTTTATAAAAATATGAATTCAAATTTTTAACCAAAATCAGTTAAAATGTTCCAGAAAAACCTTCCCCACAAAAGGACAAAATTGGCCAACGTTCAGTAGGGGCGGCCCCTTAATTTTGCTAGGCGGCCCCCTTAATAATTAAGGGGACCGCCCCCTATTTAAGGGGACCGTCCCCGCTCCAGTAGGCCTCCAGCTGTCCAGTTTTTCTCCTATAAATACCAGCATTCTCCTGGATTTTTACTTACCTTTTGCACACTAAAACTTTCTGTTCTAAATCCTTTCTAAACATTGTAAATCCTTTGATCATATTTTCTTAAGCATTGGTTTCTAAGTGATCCAAGCTTCCACCACTAAAAGTGCAAAAGAAGAACTCTACTTCAACTAGTGAAGAAGTGTTATTACTTACCTCATTCAATTGTGTTGTTGTGTAAAGTGTTGTATAGTTGTGATAAGTAGATCTAAGAGTAATTACGTAGTGGTGTTGTAAATTAGTTGTGAAGTAGTTGTGAATAAGTAGTTGTGAAGTAGTTGTGAAGAAGTAGTCGTGAAGTAGTCGTGAAGAAGAAGTCGTGAAGAAGTCGTGAAGAAGTCGTGAAGCTGTCGTGAAGAAGTCATGATTAAGTCGTGAAGAAGTTGTGTATAAGTTGTGAGATTGGTTCTAGCTACGATTAGGACTCGACATCTAGCTTTGTGTCGTTAAGCCGGTGTAAGCTAAAGTTGTGTAAGGTTTCTCCGCAATAAGGGAGTTTGTTGACATAGTGAAGAAAACTCTTGAGTAGGTGATGCGTGGGTTTTGCAACCTTACAACAGGTTTTACCTCTCGAGGGATCCCAAGAGGCTTACAACCCCACCAGGCAGTGTACCTGACCGATGTAGTATAGTGTAGTGGTAAGTACGGGGGATTGATCGTTCTCCACAGGGAATAGTGTTCGTTAGGTGTGAAAGACTACTCTAATTAGGTCTAAGGGTTGAGGAAGATTCTTTTTATGTTTTTATAATTTTTATGAAAGCAAGTAAAATCTCGGGTTTGAAAGAGTGGGCGGAATTAGTTGCTAGTCAACTAACCCAAATTACTACGAATGCAAATAAAATAAAATAACAAAAATGAAAATGTGGTGAGAAACTTATGTGTAGAGAAATGTGTTTACTTAGATTTCCTTACTCCCTAACTATCTTTCACCGGTTAATTAGTGTGTATTAGTCGCTGTGGATGACGTTTGTATTCCTTAATACCATTCGTGGGGTGGCGTACTTACTTCCCCAACTCTACAAGCTCCTACTTCACTCCTATGTCGAGCCGGCTAGGAAGCTCCTAACATGGGATCACTAGAATTCGCTTGTGCATTAAATACAACCATAAAAACCTTTAGTACGCATTTGGTTCATGTTTCTTAAGACGTTCAAGCAAGTTACCGAATAGGAAGTTAGCCAGTTTTCTTAAGCCTAACATAGATAAACAATCATCCAATACAACTAACAACACACTAATAACCAATAATCAATAGCTAGGTTTCATTAGATCTAAGCAAACACAAGATAAATTTAGCCTAACATGTTAATCAAAAGACAAGAATAAGATAAAATCAAACAACACATAGACATATTGAATGATTAATTGATAACTTATCTTCAATGTAACATGGAAGATCTCAAGGCAAAAAGCCTTGAAAAAGAAGCTAAATTCGTCCTAGGGTTTTCTCCCAAAATTCCACACACTAAGCTCTCCCTAATGACAAAAAATTAGAAAACTATATATAGACTTTTGCATCTGACGGCGTCACCTTATGGAGTGTGACGCCGTCACCTCGCCGCTTCTAGGGTTCCCGGATGACCTTCTTGACGCCGTCCCTCTTTAGCTCTTCAAAAATCCATTCTGGCTTATCAAGGCTTGACGCCGTCAGCTCGTGAACGTGACGCCGTCCCCTTATGATTTAAGCCGTGACGCCCTTGATCAAGTTAAAGCGTGACGCCGTCAGAATTCACATGCTATTTTCACTGGCCTATCATGAGTAAATTTCACGTCCACTTTTTCTTGCCAAAGCATGACGCCGTCCAGAGTTAATTGTGACGCCGTCAAGAGTAACTTTTAGCCGATTTTTGAGACTTTGTCGTTTTCTTCACTTTTATGCTCCAAAAACGTCCAAAATGCCTCCCTTTCCAGATTTCTCCTCAAAAGTACCTAAAATGACAAAAGGAACGATTTAGGGCAATATTTGATCAAATAAATACGATTTAAGGCTTAAATGACCCCTTAAAAGCGGTACACTTTTCGCTGAAAACTCATCAGTAGGTGACTCGAGGAGTGGAGTAGGGCAAGGAATGTGTCCTTGTAGCCGAACCACTATAAATCTCCGTGTTGTGGTTTGATCTTTTCATCTCTCTCTTATTTCATTATATTTACCTTACTTGCATTACTTATTTATATTTGTTTATATATGCTCATATTGATCAAGAGTTGAATTCACATAAGATAGAATCGAAGTTTTAAAAAGTAAACAAAAGTTTTTTATAAATTAAAAAGACGTAAAACTATTCAACCCCCCCTTCTAGTTTTCCACACGTATCTAGATTGTTAAGGTTCAAGGTTGTAAACCCTAGTACTACCTAAGAGTACTCATATTATTGAGATAATAATATTGAATCGTTTTGTTAAAGTATATTGTTCCATTGTTCACTGTTACATTCAATCATACAAAACATAACAAACCGATCTTCTAAGTGCTAGCTAGTAAATTCCGCGTGCTAGACTAGGCATAATTCAGAGTATCTATCTAACACAAGGAGTGTGTGTAGATCCGTTCAAGTGGTATCATAGCCAGGTTCTGGTACTTTGATTTAGAAGATCCAAGAAGTAAGATGGACATGGAGACATCTCAGACAACAAACATGGCTGCAAAGCTTCCAATGCTTAAACCCAATGAGTTCGACATGTGGAGACTACGAATTGAACAGTTCTTCCAAGTGCAAGATTATGCACTATGGGAGATCATAGAAGAAGGAAACTCCTTTACACCCGTAACAACTACAACAGTTGTTGAGGGCAGATCTGAAACCAAGTTGCAGACAAAGCCAACTACTACTAAAAAGAAGGCAAAGCACAAGAATGATGTTAAGGCTAGAAGTTTGCTTCTTATGACTATTCCCAATGATCAGTTGTTGAATTTTAGAAAGTTTAAATGTGCTAAGACTCTTTTTGAGGCCATAATTGCAAGATATGGTGGGAATGATGCCACCAAGAAAACTCAGAAGACCCTTCTTAAGCAACAGTTTAAGAACTTTTCTGCTACAAGCAATGAGTCACTAGATCATATGTTCAATAGGCTTCAAAAGCTAGTGAGTCAACTTGCTGTTCTAGGAATTGAGATGCCTCAGGAAGATCTCAACTCAAAATTCCTAAGGAGTCTACCATCAGAATGGGCTATGCACGTTGTAGTCTGGAAGAACAAGCCAGACATTGATACAATGAGTCTGATGGATCTCTATAGCAACTTCAAGATAGTAGAACAAGACGTGAAGAAGTCTACTGGATCAAGCTCAAGCTCTGGGAATATGGCTTTTGTATCAACTCCCAGTACTTCAAGCCAAGTAGAAGAAGTGCAAGTTGGTGGAGCAGGTGGTAGTGCTAGTTCAAACATTGGTACTGCTAGTACCTCAAGCAGTACTAGTGGACTTTTGAACGAAGATGTTTATTGTGCTTTCTTGACTACTCAGCACAATGGTACTATGTTGACTCATGAAGATCTTCAAGAGATAGATGAAGATGACATGGAAGAGATGGATATCAAGTGGCAGCTCTCTCTTCTTAGCATGAGGGCTAAGAGATTTTTGAAAAAGACTGGCAAGAAGATTGTCATAAATAGCAATGATGTTGCAAGGTATGACAAGTCCAAGATTGAGTGCTTTAATTACCACAAGAAAGGTCACTATTCAAGGGAATGCAGACTGCCAAGACAAAAAGATGGAAAGAGCAGAGAATTTGGAAGCATGTCAAGAGTTGTAGAGGTCACTGAGTCAAGCTCAAAAGCCATGGTTGCCATTGATGGCTTAGGGTTTGACTGGAGTTACATTGCAGAGGAGGAAACAGAAGCATCTACAGAGGTTGCTCTTATGGCATTTTCAAACTCTGGGGTACAAGTTTCTAAGTGTTCTAAATCTTGTGAAGCTTTAAAAGATCTAGAAACCCTTAAGAAAAGATGTGATAATCAAAGAATAGAGCTAACCCAAACCAGTTTTAATTTAGAAAATCATAAGAGGGCTTTAGCTATGTTAGAAGAACAAATTGTTCACTTTAAAAGTAATGAGTCTAAGTTTGCTGATGATATGATTATTCTTAAGAGAGACTTAATGTTTAGAGAGAATGAAATTAGTGTGTTAAAACATGAACTGGATCAGGCTAAAAAGGCAAATCAGAACATTCAGATGAGTGTAGACACATTAGAATTTGCTTCTCAGGGGGTTAGTAAAATTGTTGAGTGTCAAATCCTCATTAAAGCTAAGTCAGGCCTAGGATATAAGACTGTTCCACCTCCCTATAGAGGAATTCCTACCCCCCCCAGTCATTGACCTAGAACACACAGGACTCCCTGAATTTCAACTACCTGAACTGAAGTATGGTCCTCAACCTAAGAAAGATGTTGATGATAAACATGTGTTTAAGAGTGCAAGTGATGCCTCACTTTCTAAGGATAAGGTGTCCTCAGCTAAGGACTCAGATGCTCCAACCATAGAGGATTGGACTTCTGATGATGAGAATGATCAGGCTGTGGCTAAGCCTATTAGTATTAAGGTAGAGGAACCAAAAGTTCCAACGATGGTTAAAACTGAGACTGTTAGGACTAGATTTAATGCTAAACCTTTTAGACCAACAGTTAGGTATGCAGAAATGTATAGAACCACAAACAAGCCCATAGGTAACCAAAGGAATTGGAACAACCTCAAATCTCACCAACTAGGTGATGATTTTGTCTGCTATAGAAAAGCTTGTTACTCTTGTGGTAGCTTTGACCATCTTGCAGCTTTTTGTAACAAATGGGTAAAACGGTATGCAAACCAAAGGATGAGCCTAGAAAGACCTCAACCTCTTCCTAGGAATGATAGAATGATACCTAGATCAGTTCTTTTGAAGTCTGGAGTAAGACCAATTCAAACTGCTAAACCAGTAGTTCCTACTGTCAGACCAATTAGACCTGTTCACTCAAGGCCAACAGTTCAAGGTTCACAAATAGTTTTTAAGCCAGCATCAAAAACTGGCAACAGAACCTTTTATCACAGAGTAGTGGTGAAAAACCAAGTTTGGAAACCCAAAGTGTCAACCGCAAAGCCAGCAGTTCCTACTGCTAGCAGAGTGGTTAGTACTGGTGTCAATAACAACACTGCTAAGGGAAATATGGGTACTGGAGTAAATGCATCAGCATGTTGGGTTTGGAGACCTATCAAACCCAATGGTGCTAAGATTGTTTTGAAAAGGATGAATTATGTTGATGCTAGAGGGAAGCCTAAGTCTGTCATGGCTTGGGTACCACAAGGAAATTAATTTTCTTATTATGTGCAATGTTAGTCATATGCTTATATATTGTTGAGACAAGTCCTTTGTAGCTTGTTTCTTTGTTGTTGGACTAACAATTGTAGGAATGGATGAAAAGCACCAAGGAATTACAAGTGCTTTCTGTTTTGGGCTAAATGGTGATTTGGAGCTACGTGTATGATCTTTGCACACAACAAATGGTTATTGGTTCACCATGTCTAACCCACATAAGAACCAACTAGTCCAGAGCAAACGGTTTCTGGTAAAGACTAATCAAATCCGTTAATGGTTGACAATTTACCAAAAATTGTATGGTTATCAACTCACCATATCTGACTGTGAAGAGTTGGCTAGTCCAAAGCAAACGGCTATTGGTAAAGACATATAAAATCCGTTGATAGCTGATAGTTTGCTAAAAACTATATTTGAGCAAGGGTATTTTAAATTTTTTTTAATAAGTTCATACGGCTCAACAAAATTTTTCCAACAGTTTGTACGGCTGGTACAAAGTTAGTACGGTTCAACTAGCCGTTATAAAAATGTGTCAGTAATTAATTTTTCTAGCCGTTGGGGTAAACAGTTAATCGTAGCATACTTATAGGGATTTTTTCTCAAAGATAATTATCTTTTTACCATAAATATATTCATTCTATTTCCAAAGATAACTTATCTCATACACAAAATTCACAAAACCCTAACAGTATCTATAAAACCCAATTGGCTGCATAAAATCTCAATTCCACTCTAAACGATAATCTTACTGACATACTCATTCTTTCACAATCAACAAAAATGGTTAATTTGGATTTTGTAAAGACACATAATCAGGTCGCGTTTTTGGAGAAAACAGAAGAGGGAGATGGACCAAAATTCTTTGAGATTGTGGATTTTCTCAACCAATCTCACATAAGGTATGCTTTAACCGTCTCTCCTACTCTATATGTCTCTCAAATCACACAGTTATGGCAGAATTCAACTGTCTTGACTATTGAAGATGGAGACTTACAAATTAACTCCACAGTAGATGGCATTCCTTTTGTTGTTACCGAGAATGCACTTAGGAGACATCTTAAGTTGCAAGACTTAGATGGTATCAACACTATGCTGAACACTGAAATTTGTCAAGAACTTGCCAAAATGGGTTATGATACATCCCAAAATAAACTTACTTTTCAAAAGGGATGTTTCTCCCCACAATGGAGATTTTTGATCCATACTTTATTGCATTGTTTGAGTCCCAAAAAGACTGCTTGGGAGCAGTTCAGTAGCAATATTGCTACTGCTCTCATTTGTCTCTCAAACAATAAGACTTTTAATTTTTCAAAATTTATTTTTGAGAGTATGTGTTCAAATGTCAACAGCAAAACAAAGTTTCTTATGTATCCAAGATTTGTTCAAACTCTTTTGAATAAGAAAAAGAATTTGCTAAAGAAACATACAAGAACTTTCACTACTCCTAGCCTGCAATCTAAAGTTTTTCAAAATATGGCTATGGCAAGTAGATTGTTTTCTGGGGAGGTAATTCCATTGTTTCCTCAAATACTTCAAACTGAGTTGGGTGAAGGGTCAGCAGTTCCAACTGATCCCCATCACACACCCACTCAAGTACCTGAGACTACCCAACCACCAGAAATCACAACTTATAGGAGAAGGTCCACACCTAGTCTAACTAGAGTGGCTACCAGTTCCTTGCCCCATGATTCACCTCTCCTAGCAGGTCACACAGCTAGAAATGATGAGGGTAGCTCTAACCAAACTGAATTGATGGCTTTTTGTACCAAATTAGCTGCCCAGGTTGACAATTTGGAGAAGGAACTTAAAAGCACCAAGGAGGAGCTCAAAGCCCACAAGGAGAACTCAAATAAGGTTTATACCACGTTATCTTCAAGGGTGAAAAAGCTGGAAGAGCAACTCAAGCAGAAAAGGGCAAGAGTGGTATTGGATGATGATTCTTCTAGTGATGACTCAGATGATTCAGATGTTGATGGTGGATATTCTCCCAAACAGGGGAGGAAATCAGATAAAGACAAGGGGAATGGATCAGAAGATCAGGGGAGGTATGATGAAGGTGCAGAGGAACAATTGGATACTGGTAATGTTGTTGATATGGAAGTAGAAGAACAGACTGCTGAAACAGTTCATACTGGTGACAAAGAGCAAGAAGCAGTTCATACTGCTGAAGAAGAATATGAAAGAAATAGAGCAGCAAAAGGTAAAAAGGAAATGACACCAGAAGAAGCTGAAAAGCTCAAGAAAGCAAAGCCAAAAACTCAAGCACAAATAGAGTTTGATGCAGAAGTTGCAAGGAAACTTCTAGAACAAGATCAAACTGATGAACAAGTTCAGATAGAACATGATGCAGAGATAGCAAGGAAAATAGCTGAGGATGATTTAAAAGATATTGCTGAGTTTATGGAGAAAACAAGAGCACAAAAGATAGCTTCCAGTACTGAGGTTGATCAAGAGCAGTTCGGTGAGCAACTTCAATACATCCTTGATTCAGATTTGATAGTAAGAGCTCATGGTGTAATGCTTCTTAGAGATGAAACTTTAAGTGAAGAGGAGAAGTCAGAGAAACTCACAAGCTTCATTTTATCCAAGAACAGAGAAGTGGATTGGAATTCTCTAATGGAAAAGATTAGAGTTAGGCAAAAGTATGGATACAAGATGATGCCTACAAAGAGGGATCAAATCAGTGATATGAAAAGAATTTTAAAGAATCAAGCAGGTTGGAAAGCAAGTAGATTTCAAGGAAAATCAGATGCTGAGATTGAAAAAGCTTTTTATGACCACTATGCTAGGTTGAACAAACCAATGGAGAAGGATGTCAATAAGGGAAAGAAAAGAGAACCACAAGTTTTGGAATCTGATGCTGCAAAGAAACAAAAGTCTGGAGAAGAAGAATTGACTACTAAGCAGATCAAGAATATGATGGTGATAGTTCCAAAATCTACATACATCAAACCTTTACAAGCAAAACATCCAATCATCGACTGGGAAGTTTTCACAGATGGAAAGATGAAAGGTTGGAAGATAATCAGACTTGGTGATATTTCTGAAAGGTATAGATTGTTTGAAGATTTACTCAGAGGCTTTGATAGAGAAGATCTTAATCAACTATGGAGCTTAGTAAAAGAAAGATTCAAAGATAAAGATCCACTTGAAGACAAAGACAAAGAACTATGGGTTCAGTTGAAGAGGATTTATGAACCTGATAGTGAAGAGTCAATGTGGAGGTTTGAAGCACAATTCAAAGATGTCTATTGGAATTTGTTTGAATCATGTGGAGTGCATAGAGTTTCTACTCCAGATGGAATAGAAATTTACATGTTGGTGGAAAAAGACTATCCACTTAGATCATTTGTTTTAACGGCTATGATATCAGAAAGACTTGAGGTTGAAGAAGATTCTGAGATGGCAGATTTATTAGTAGCAAAGATATTCAACCTTGCACAGCAGGAAGAAGAAGCTTAATTCGAAGAAACTTAGTGATTTGCACAGAAATCATAAGTTTAAGGGAGGATTGTTGGGAATTAAGAATAACAGTTGGAACTGTTAGTGAAGAAGTTAGTACGGCTGAAGTGATTAAAGACAAAGCTGACAGTACTAAGTCAGTTAGTACTGCTCCAACATTATAGTTTGTATTGCTTATTATTCTGTAAACGTTTAAGTAGATAATTATAGAAAAGATATTGTGTATATCTTATACGATTAGAATGATAGTTATCTTGTAAAGGAATCCTTAGTCTATAAAAGGATCTCCTAGGTGAAACGAATAAGTATCTAGATTGTTAAGGTTCAAGGTTGTAAACCCTAGTACTACCTAAGAGTACTCATATTATTGAGATAATAATATTGAATCGCTTTGTTAAAGTATATTGTTCCATTGTTCACTGTTACATTCAAATCATACAAAACACAACAAACCGATCTTCTAAGTGCTAGCTAGTAAATTCCGCGTGCTAGACTATGCATAATTCAGAGTATCTATCTAACACAAGGAGTGTGTGTAGATCCGGTCAGGAAGCATACATGTCGCTGGGGGTGCTACTCAATTGGTATCACAACACAAGTACAAAGAACGGTTTTCACCTTAATCATATAGAATACAATTGTTTAACAATAGTGTTGAATTTTCATTGTTAAAAGTAATGTGGAAATAGGCCCTTAAAACAGTTAGAGCGGCCCCCAAATGAATATCAGAGTCTTCTATAACCATGTCATGCCCTGCCAAAAGCCTCCAGTAGTGTGCTATTGCTTAATACCTGAAAATACATGCTAAAGTGTCAACACGAGGTTGGTGAGTTCATAGAGTTTAGTGTAAAATGTAAAGCATTTGGATGATGATTTCCCAGCAAAAGAATTGTAAATCCACTCAGTCCCAAGTCCCGCCCATACAAGACTTGCAACCTGTGTGTTTACAACCCACTGCCAAATAAGACTTGGTCTAGGTGAAAAAAAGTAATATGTGGACCACAAGATTAAAAGTACATTTGGTTTGACCAGTACATTCGGTTACGTGACCAATTCATTCGGTTATGTGACCAGTTCATTCTGTCATGTGACCCATCCATTCGGTCATATTACCTGTACATTTGGTTATGTGACCCATTCATTTTGTCATGTATGTACATAGTGGTGGAGCCGTTTCATTCGATTAAGTATGCATAATGTTGAAAGTGCTTGTGTCCATGAGTAATAAGAATTAAATGTGATGCAAGTGAATATACAATACATTCGAATGAATAATAAGTCATAAGGGTAACAAATAGTGGTTTGACTAAACAAGTAGCGTGTTCAAGTAACACAAGTATTACATTTAGATGAAAACGAGCATGTATTCTCCCCCAAAACAGTTACAAAACAAGTAAGGTAGGGGCCATGAAACTCACGGTAATCCGTAAAAGTTTAGAGTACTTATGAAAGTGAATAAAATTAGTTGAGCATGTATTCTCCCCCAAAACAGTTACAAAACAAGTAAGGTAGGGGCCATGAAACTCACGGTAATCCGTAAAAGTTTAGAGTACTTATGAAAGTGAATAAAATTAGTTGAGCATGTATTCTCCCCCAAAACAGTTACAAAACAAGTAAGGTAGGGGCCATGAAACTCACGGTAATCCGTAAAAGTTTAGAGTACTTATGAAAGTGAATAAAATTAGTTGAGCATGTATTCTCCCCCAAAACAGTTACAAAACAAGTAAGGTAGGGACCATGAAACTCACCTGATGCGCTAGCAACAATGATAATAATGGATATGTTGAAATGAGGTTCGGTCTCTAACCGCAACCTAATATGAATGATAGGATCCAATGTAAGCAATGAAATGATGCTACACATGAAAATACATATGTTATCGATACCACTCGTGAAATTTGAAAATAATGTTTATCGTCGAAAAAATACATTTTTGACGTCTCGTTAAGTTATAAAACACTTCTCATGTAAATAGCTTGCAACAATATACCACGATCGTCGTTTGGTTATCTATCGATAAATATAGTGTTTTCGTCGTAAAAATAATCATTTTACACAACTTGAAAATACGACCAAATGGTCTCGCAAAACTAGTCATAAATGTGTGCTCGTTAAGTGTTAGGGAATAGGCTCGGTGTTTTTGAAAACCTTGTAACGATGTCTTGAAGACGTATCATTTAACTTTTGATCATATGGGTCTCGTTCAATGAGAAAAATGGCTCTAAATATAGTGTATTGCAAAAACTGTTTTTAACTTGGACATATTTTCCTTATTAGAAAGCTGAAAATATATATTGAATTCATCGGGTTTCAAACGCGTATATCTTTGTCGTTATGAGCTCGTTTTCTACGTTCTTTATATCCACGGCTTCGTATTAACATGAACTAACATATTTTCAGTAGGTCGACTCCTCTAGATCACGTCTAACGCCTCGTTTTAGTCGTTGAATCTCGGAAAAACAGCAAGCAAAATTTCAGAAAACTAGTTTTCGTCGTCAAACTTAGAAAAATCATATCTTTCTCGTCGTAAGCTCGTTTTTGCTCATTCCGGCGGCCACGGTTTCGTTTTTGAAAGTATTTTCTAAAAATTTAAGCCAAAATGTCCCCTGAGCTACTGAGTTTTCCAGATTTTCCAAAAATGGACAGAACCTCTTTTATGACTTGTTAAAACCGATTTTTCTAGTTCAAGGCTTGATCTAAACGCTTCCAATCAACACCACAACTAGTCTAAGCCTACCATACATTCTTAGGGTGTCATGGGTTCCTAATAATCACCAAAAATAGTGGATCTCATGAGGTTACTAATAAAATCTATGGATCTATTGTTAGAGAGCATTTATGTTTTAAGTGGTATATATAACATAAGTGTGAAAACGTAGAGGGGGGGGGGGGTGAATACGTTTACCGTTTTAAAACTTAAAACTTGTTGTATCAAATTTCCAATTCGGCTAGTTCTAATATGAACACTGTCTGTTGTAGTTTATGTCTACCAAGTTGTCACACAAGTATTATCACATAATCACAACACAAGCAATCACATAATGCAAATATAAAAGTAAAGAGATAAGTAAAAGAAAGCGCAAACCGAACACGATGATTTATAGTGGTTCGGTCACGGAGCTCCTCTCCGCCCTACTCCACTCCCCGAGTACCCAACTCGAGAGTTACTTCACTAGATCAACAAGATCCCTTTCTTAGGCGGAGAAAACCTTTACACGTCGCTTACTTCCTTTTCCGGTACTAAGCTAAACACCGGGTTCTTTACAAGGGTACAACCACTCCCATCGTCGCTTATACAATTTCCGACACTAAGCTAGATGTCGAGTTCTTTACAAGGGTACAACCACTCCCAACACTCTTTGTATTTTAAGGACTAAAATACTAACCTCACTCTACTGATCTAAATGATACAATGATGGTTACATCAATGATCCATGACATAAGTATATCATGGATATGAATGCCTACACTATATGAACTTCTATTGATCGAAAGCCTTCAATGTATGAAGATCACAAGCTCCCTAAACTTGTTGTGATGGATCTTCATGTATGCAACTAAGATCTTCTTGGTGGATCATGAAGCATGCTATGGATGATGTCTCATGATCTTGAGCTTGCTTCACAGGATCATTAACAATGTATGCTTACAACATAATGAAAGTTAGTAACATTATGATCATTATGTAATGGGTGATTAATGTATGAATCTACATGGTTTGCTACTGATCTAAGTGTGTGTAATGAGTGAGGGAATGTATGTTCTAGTTGGATGAAACCAATGGGTAACAATGGGCAAGTATTTATAGTAAAACTAAAACCATGTGTACAACTAAAACCATGTGTAAAACTAAAACCATGTGTAAGACTAAAACCATGTGTAAGACTAAAACCATGTGTACAACTAAAACCATGTGTGTAAAACCATGTGTTACTAATTATAGGAAAACAAGCAAATCACCCCACGGATCCGGCGGATCCCTAAAAAGGGATCCGTCTTTGTATTAATTTGGATCCGTCAAAATGACAGCTAATAGATTTTGATGTATCTTTCCATATCTTGCATATCTAGCCAAATCTTATGAAATCTTCAAATGTCAACTATGTAACTTGAGAATCTAAACAAGATATTACAAAATCTATCCAAGATATCATTCATGATGCATGCCATGATGTCATCCTAATATTTAACTAATAAAGTTTCAATTTTAAGAAATAAACATGTAAACTTGTATATGTTTATTCCTAGTGAACTTTGTAATGTGTATATGTATGTAACATGTATCCTAGTGATCATGTAGCATGTATAATGAGGTTCTAAGTAGAATGATTAACCTTTTTAAAATACTTAATGACCTAACCGTATTTTAAATATTCTAATGGTTTGTTAAGGGTTTGATCATAATGCCACATAACAAACATGTACGAACCTGTGTTGTATCATACGAGGACTCGAGAGATGTTGAATGTATGTTGAGACAAGATAAGATTACAAGTAACTTGTACATTTTACGTTATGTATCAAGTTACATGTTTGTCATCAATCAAAACAAACGAGATTGCTTGCACTAGCAATCTCCCCAACGAGACTGCTTGCACTAACAATCTCCCTCTTTTTGATGATGACAAAATATGTAAACGTGATAGAAAGTAAAATGCAAAAAGTTACTTGTGTCCGTAATTACTTACTTTATCCTTGTGTCCGTTTCTCTTTCTCCCCTTTTCTCCTTGTGTCCATAATTACTTACTTTCTCCGTTTACACCTTTCTCCCCCTTTTGTCGAAGCAAAAAGGGTGTGTCCTTGGAGTTAACTTCATTTCTCCCCGAAATGGCAAGCTTGCATCATCCCTAGTGAAGTTAAATAGACTACTCCAATCTCCTATGGTTGTTGCGTCTCCTAGGTTGTAAGTGGATCCATGGATCAAATTAAGACTCTTAACCTACATCAAGGTTAGTGGTGTGCAACATAAAAAGAATATATATGAAAAATGCATGATGAATGAAATGCAAATAGCCAATGATACACGTGGGTAATCTATGTTGGACTATGTAGACCTATCTCCTCCTTTTTGTCGAAACGAAAAGAAGATATGCGTAGCGGAATGTGGTAACCAATCCTTGGTGATTACTCCTCCTAGTTTAGAGTACCAAGTATGATAATGCAATGATAATGAGAACTTTAAGGCTCCCCCTTGGATAATACTCCCCCTAATTGGAGTGACAAGGTTAAGATGTATGATCCTACAAAAAAAAATAGTTAGAATATGATATCCTCCCCCTTGATGTATACTCCCCATTGCTAGAGTACCAACGTATACTTTCCAAGGATGGGAAATGCTACAAAAAAATGAGTTAGTTCATGATGTCCTCCCCCTTGATCTATACTCCCCGTTGCTAGGGTACCAACGTATATGATCCAAGGATGAAGAATCCTACAAAATAAAGGTTAGTATAAAATAATATATTTGTCCTTGGACAAGTATATGATATACACCAATGTGTGTATATGATGCATCCTAAAAACTACTTGACGAAAGCTCCCCCTTGCTCTAGCGCGTCAGGATGAACCTACAAAACAAAAGATCAATGCACTAGAAGCTATGTCTTAAGTCATAAACGACCAATGTGTATAGACGATGCAATATGAGTGCTAGAATGATAATCCTCCTGGTTTGAGATTGTCAAGAAGCACCTATAAAAAAAAAAGGAATAGTAATCGAAGCAAACTTTATCCTATGATGAGTAAGCTATATACGATCGAGCGTATATGATGATGAACCTACAATGAAATGGTTAGTGCAATATATTTTATCTCAAAGAAAAATATTATGCAACATATCAATAATCTAATCACAAGCAACATACCAATTGTGATTGTCTAATCAAATAAAAATATGATGCAGCAATATCATATGATAAAATCCTACAAAACAATGCCTATGAGGAGGATATGAAGTGAAGTTAAAAAGCTTAAAGTGAGTGGTGTTAATATGATGTTGGTTTACAAGTGAATGATAACTTAATGGATGACTAAAGGTTGATGTAAGTAGGTTTTTCGCTAATCCATGGGATTGATGATTAGTGAAAGAAGTGATGGATGGTGGTGATTATAATGAATGCAATGAATTCAGAAACTCTAATGTATAGCAAATGATATAAGAGTATTTGAAGACGGTTACGGTTATGATATTATCATCTACCAAAGATGAATCGTGTCATAGTAAATGTTTGAATGAGAATGAGAGGAAGTGAAGACAATGATCACTTAGGAATAGAGATTCCATATGTAACAATCGGAAATACTAGATACCTATATGTGGATGAGAATGACATCATATGATGAGAGTGTTGGTTAGACTAACATGTTGAGAATGATGGTTCTGTTTGCACTGACAATGACATGCTTGATATGTAACAAGAATGAAAAAGGATGAGATCCTATGATGGTGTTCTAGACACTGAAGATGTTCTAGACAATTAAGTTGTGAGATTAAGATGAAAATCCTAGATTCGTTGATTACCTAAAGTTGTTTGGTTTCTGAATGGTTAAAAGCTGATCAGGTACCCGCGGATTTGGCGGAACCAAAATTTTGGTTCCGTCCTTCTTATCGAAGGGTTCTGTGGGACCAACATCGATTAGGTCATGTTTTGTCATTTTTGATCAAACGAAGGTTCATGCTAAGGTCTATTCACTTATAACTACTAATTTGTTTTCACTAATCCTAGTCAAATTCTAAGGAGACTTAATGTATCTCATTTAAGAGGTTTGTCAAACACATGATGTGTTTTTCTTTTAATGAGATATTGGTGCAGAGCTGTGATGTTGAGCTAATAAGGTTAGAAACACTTTGTGATTTTGTGAACTGATTTAACTAAGTGATTTGAACCTACTTGTCGGTATTTGGGAATGTAAGAAACATGAGTACATGTTATTTAATGAAAAGATAATTATGTGAATGAATTTCTCTCCTCCTTAATTGGTGGACATTCAACATAATCTATGATGCATTAAATGAAGAATGAAGGTAAAGTGTTTAGGATGTTGCAGATTAATGAAAGCGATGAGCTTAGCAATGTTTTAGTGGATATTGGTTAGCATACAAAGAACTTCATCCGTTAAGTTATGTAGCTCTTCTCTATCAATGCGAGATGATCGCACGATGAGGCATGTGGTTTTCCTTATGGGAGATATATTGTTTTAACTAAAAGATGATGGAGATATTGTTAGGTGAGCGGAAGCAACAATACGATTTGGAGAGAGGTATATTGAAAGATATCCAAACACAAATTTCAAACCTCTAAAACTTAATCCTATTAGCTTTTTAAACCTATATGCAAGAAAATGGATCCCATAAACATATTACTAATCTAAGTAGCAATAATGAGATAACAATTATGCAAAATAAGCATAACAAAGAGAAATAACAAATAGTTTGTTATCAGCCTACAAGACAAAAGTCTTAATGACAAAAGATGTGAATATCATATGACAACATCTTATAAAAACAAATAATCTACTAATAGACATAAAGATACCACATAGCATAAAGACAAATAATCATATTGCAAGATAGCATTGTTTTAGATACTACATTGTGAAATTGTTTTTAAGTTATGTGACAAATCACAATTTCAGGTCATTTCCCAAACCTTGACAATTTACAATTCACCGTTTCACTATTCATGATTTTTATTCATCATTCAGTAAACCTAGTTTACAAGTATTCAAATTCGCGTAACCAGTAAGGTTTAGTTGCGTATTCATGCATCATCAGTAAGGACATGTCATATAGACTAGAGTAGTCTACATATCATCAGTAACATCATGATCATTTCCATATTAAGTCATGCACGGGTTTGTGTGATTTTCATTAACGTATGTTCATTTGTTCAGTAAACGTTACCACTCAGTCATTACTACTAATATTATACTCAAATACTCCCGACTATGATCCTAATATAGTTTCATGCTAATTTTAATAATATAAAATTTATATTATTAATTTACCCGGTGTTTTGAAAACTTTTGCTATATTTTACGTTAAGAGCTTATAACTCCGTCGTTTTGCGATATTTCATCACGATCACTATTTTAACACCCGATTATTATCAGTAACATGATTTCATAATTTTCTCGACTTCGTCATATTTTATTTTTATTCGTCACGTTTTATTTTCAGTTAACCCGGTACCCGATAACACCGAAATTACACACTAATCTAACTAAGACTTATCCTAAAAATGTTTATAAGAAAAAAAATCAAAACCTAAAGCTTCCCCATGAAGCTTGCCGCCTCTTATTGACCATTTTGGCCTAATACACCAAAAATCCTTAAATGCTACATTTTACTTATAAACTAGTTATTTCATTAACACATTTCCTAACATTTTCACTAGCAAAATCACACAACACTCTCTCCCTCCCCTCTCTATCCCACGGCACAACCAAGAACAAGAAGGAGATCCCATTTTTTTTTTTGAAGATCAAGTTACATTCTAGTCCCAAATACCTTCCTTGTTAGAGTTTTGTAATAAAAACTCCAAGGTTGTGGTCATTTTTCACCCTAGCTCACCAATCATCAAGTAAGCTCAAGAACACCATTTTTGATCATTTCATACTTCCTTTGTTCCTATATTGTTGTATCTCCTATTTATTTTGAGAGCTATCCATGCAAAACTTATGTTATGTATACCACTTGTTTTATTTTTCACTAAAACTATCTCAAACCTTAGATCTGTATGTTTTATTAACATCCCCGCGAAGCCCACTATTTTTAGCGATGTTTAGGACCCATGACACCCTAAGAAGGTGTATGGTAGGATGTGTGTATTTGTGGAGTTGTGTTGTAGTAGTTTGATCAAGCCGCGAACCAAGAAAACGAGTTTCTAACGTATTATATACCTGCTGTCCAAAAACACAAACTCTGGAAAAATCAGTAAACATGGCGTTATTTTAGCTTTCATATTTAGAAAGTACTCTCAAACACGAAAACGTGGTCGCTTGAATCACTAAAAACCGAGTTATAACGAAGGAGATACGAAGTTTTAAAGTTAGCAACACAAAAACTATTATTTTCAGAAAATGCGGGCTGTTGGCCGAACTTCAGGGGACAGAACGAGGCGTTAGCCGTAGTCTAGCTGATCCGAGCCACTGAAAATATGTTAGTTCATGTTATGACGATCGCGTGGATATAAAGAACGTTGAAAACCGACTTGTAACGACCGAGATATGAATTTCTGAAAAGCCGACTAACAAAACTTATTTTGACAGCCTCACTATAATTCAAATACTTTCCAAGTGTAAACAGTTTTTGCGAGGCACCATCTTACGAGCTATTTTCCCGTTGAGCGAGTCGGTTTGGGCCATAAACTCCTTCAGGTGAAACGAAGTATTCCCGGCCTATTTTCCAAATCAATCAACCGCTTGTTGATTGAACTTATATTGAGTAAGTTATGATTTTCCTAGTATCGCCAAAAACAACCATTATAAGAAAATATTTCTAAGTATAGAAATTGTTTTGCAAGACACCATATTCAAAGCCGATTTTCTTTATGATCGGGACGCGTATGATCAAAACTCAAAAGAGACGACATTGAGATGTTGTTGCAAGGATTTCAAAAACGTCAAGTTCTATTGCTAACTCTTAACGTACAATATTTTACGACTAGTTTTGCGAGGCCGTTTGGTCATATTTTCACCAGTTGTAAAAGTGATATTTTGCGACGAAACTATTTTATTTGACAATAAAACACCAAATAAGGATCGTGGAGTATTATTCCAACATTTTTACACGAAATATAGTATATGACTTGCCGAGATGTCAAAAATATATTTTTCGACAGAAAACGTTATTTTCAAAAATAACGAGTGGTATCGTTAACATACGTTTTTGCATGAGTTGCATGGTATCATTGCTTACATTGGGTCACATCATTCATCATAGGTTGCGGTTAGAGACCGAGCCATCATTACATCATATCCATTATTATCGTAGTGCTATTTCATCAGGTGAGTTTTCATAGCCCCGCTTTTCAAGTTATTACATCATTTCAAATTTCTCGGGGGAGAATACATTGCACCATTTTTTTTTCATGCGGACCAAAGTATATAAATTCATTACATTGCTTAAGTTACATCATTGCCAAGTTAAAGTCCCCTATTATCATGAACCGTTAATTGTGAGCAAGCGAGAGTGTGTGAATAGATCTATTGAGGGTGACTCATCCGTTCGGGTTGGTAGCACCAACTTGTCATACGAACGCATTACATTTGATCCATTTCAGGGTGTTTGGCAAAGCACTCAGTTGGGGCATTTCATTCAGTCTAGCTTCGGGGTCATGAGCTTAAGAGATATTGTAACATTTTCATGTGGCAGTTTGTCATACACTTTATACTTGTGGTATCCGTACAACATTTCATTTACATAAACCTATGAACTCACCAACATTATTGTTGACCCGTTTTAGCAATGTATTTTCAGGTAATTAAGCATCGCATGTTGGGTTGCATATGGGCATATCATGGGGTCGCGGTGTCGACGCGTCTCACTTTATATTTTATGCACTTAACCATCGTTTGAACTGTATGAACTATATTTCCGCAAACTTGTAACATCTTTTGGGACCTCGCTTTGTAAACTCTGAATGTTTTAAATAATCAAACGATGTATTTTCTAAACGACACTTTAGGTCGTTCAATATAACTGCAATTAAGATGCTATGGCAGTTGCACCCCTGGAATTCCATTCCGCTGCAAAACAGATAATTTGGGGGTGTGACAAGTTAGGCTTAGTCACTTAAGCATACTTACCCATTAATTAACACAATGATCTATGTATAAAATAAAATGACTTCTAAATGTTCATCATACCAAGACCACTTAGACAAAGTGCACATATGGCAAACAAATAGTGTGACAAAGAAGTGAGACTAAGATTCATGCAAACCATTATAACATTTAGTAGCATGTACCATTTAGACTATCCTACGAAAAAGCTCAATGATTGTCAACTAAAGACAAAGACTATCTAACACCATATAGTAAGTGTGAGTTAACAAGTAATACGTTAATCTTGCGAAATAGCATATAACAAAAGAATGAACATATCATACGAATCATACAGCATATAAGCATGCAGAAAAAACCTTTCTAAGGTTTACACATTTGACAATGATAACATCAAGATATCAAAGAAATATCATGTAATCAATACACGTATATGTAATGCAAGTGATTTTATTAATAAACTAAAGAAAAATCACATATACTTCTTGTTTGATTAATTATTCCTAAGACAAGATAATTCACCAATAAATGACTTAATGAGACTCAACTATTTCTATAAAAACTAGTGTGATGAAGATGTCATGTTATACACGTAAATTTGACAAATATGTGTCGATGGATTTTAATCATTGTGTTTGGAATCTAAGATTGAATGATCTAAAGGGTGACATCCTTTAAGTTGAGTTTAAGTATGAGTTATGCAAGTAATCTAAGATCAAGACATGTGTTTATGTGTGGTAACGGGATATGTCATGAAAGTTCTGAAGAAAGTTCTTTGGAACAAGAATCTAAATAAAGTTACCAACTTTAATAGGTCTTGTGTATGCTCCAGAGATGTGAATATGCACAAGGTTTGACCAAGGTTTAATGTACGCTTAAAAGGAAATAGATACGTATGGTATCTTTCAACAAGTAAGATTTAACTAGTGCTCAATAAGGAAGATAGTTCATAGAACTAGTGGATGTTTGTTTTAAGATTATTTGCCCAATGAGGTGTAAAGAAATCTCTTGTAACATAACCGTTCATGTTGCAAGAAAATAATGATGCATAGGATATACATTATCCTTTTTAACAAGATGAAAAATAAACACATAATATTTTTCCGAAACATCATGTTTTCCTAAATGAAGATATGAACACAAAGTATTTGAATTGGATAGACTTATCCTAAATAAACTAGGTTTCAATAATATGATAACTAGACAAGATAAACTTACTTGAGTTTCTTTTGTATACTCCTCAAGATTGTTATTTGGGATGTATGAGATTGGCTTTGAGATTTCATTATAACATAAGTTGTTACAATGTTGATTCAAGATTAAATGAAACAAAGTATTACCAATACTTTGATGACTTGTGGTACTACTTAATGAATGTGAGCATCATGCTCATTTGATGGTGAAGTTCTAATTCTATAGGTGGCAAGGTATTGATGAGTTGATTCAACTTGCATTTGATTTGGTATGAGTGTTGGACTAAGGGCTTTTTGAGCAATGCACTCAATGGCGTGAATTATGGTGATGAAGGAGTTTGTTGAACTTTTGGGTTTCATGAATGTTGAAGATTACAAGAATGGATACTAATTCTTGTGGTTCACTAGCGGATGAAGTGTTTGGTTATGTTTATGAAACCTAGGGGCTGAAGGTGATGAAGACTAATTCTTATGTTCCATTGGTTGGTATAACTAGTGTGTGATGTGATCTAATGCTTAGGGTCTGAGACGTATCACATAAGTGAATGTGTTGGGATAATGGTGAAAGTACAAGTGTACTTAGGTGATAGGATAAGTGTTTTAACATACGTTGTTAAAATACTTGGGAGTTGATTCTTTCGGATATGACTTTTAATGACTACATTTGTAAGTCAAAATATACTTGAATACTTCGGATGAAATACTTAAGTTGTCAATCTTACTTTGAGAAAAGGATAGCAAGACTTGATAATTACATCTATAACTTAAGTGTGAGTTATGACTCGATGTAAATCCTCATCGTCTTGAAGAATGACATGTTAACCAAGTAAGGCAACATATGTGGAAACTGGACAATATCCACAGTCATGAGTTGGGTTTGTAATCTATGATATATTTGCAAACAATGAGTTTGGATTAGTTTGGAAGTTGTCAATTTACAAATCAAGCTAGTGAATGAGTAAAGGACTGCAGTGATTGTGTGTGATGATCACAAATACTCAGTGGTTTACCGAAAAGGTACCTTGGAGCATTTTCATGAAATTTGAGACTGTGATTAGATATGATTATCCTATTTGGTGTTTGGTGAGATGTCCTAATCCTAATTTGAGTGAACATTAGAGATAAGAATCCCAAGAATTAGAATCAATAATCTAAGGATCGGAACTAGTCGGGAATTTTGAAACAGTTACTGTTGACACCCACGGATCCAATCGACAACAAAGGCGGAGCCAAAGTTTGGGAGCCGTGGAATCCGTAGGTTCTGTACTGGCGGATCCAAAGCTAACTCTTGACGGATCCAAAATGAGGGATCCGTCGGATCCGTTGAACAAAAGTACTAAAAACAAACAGAGAGAGATGCAAAATTTGTGTTTTTCGACCAAGACCTGAAAATTCTCCTGGAACATATCTATTAGCTAATATGTAATGCAAAACTACTAAAAATGTTTATTCTAACACATATACACACATAGTTTAATCCGATCATATTAACTTACCTTAAATGAGAGTTAAGCCAAACAGTGGCTTAAACCCGGAAACTTGATAACATCAAAGTGTTATCGTCCTGCATGATATGGTTAGTTCACATGAAGGTTTAACAACAAGATAATATCCTAAAGACATAACAACTCAACACATCATTGTTTCAAATTGTTTGTACCAAACACTCTTTTTCAAAGATACTACATGTTTACTCATTATAACACTTGAGCAATTAAGTGAGAGTTTGTGCAAGTCAATATTTTTCAAGACATTTCACTTAGTACACATTTCTAAGTAAGTTATGCAAGGTTTTCACATAATATAATCAAACAATAGTATCTAAGTCTAAAAGTAGAACAGACACAGTTTATCAATGTATTACACAATATCTAGCAAATGTTCTATTATGCATAAAACAAGCAATTGATAAATAAGCAAGTAAGTATCATGGCAAGACACTTATGTATTACAAATAAACAAGTACAATCACACTTATCAACAAGCATATCACATATATGCAAATAATATAGAACAGTTAGCCACATAGCATAGCATAGATGAAAGTATACTTTTTGTCACTTTGCGTTTAAATATGACGATGTATGCCAAGCTTAATTTGTTTCCTTTATACTACCAAATTCTTTAGTTTCAAAAGAAATCATATTTATGAGCAAAGGATACCAATTTACATTGCTCGACTCAAAAGTTTAACTTACTGTGTCAAAATAAAACTTAACATTTTGAACAGGTTATAGTATTTGATTTGTTTTACCTACTTCAATTTAGATCTAGGCCATGAGACTATTTTTAAATGAAAATAGACTTAATTCCCTTCAAAATGATAGGTGGCGCGACTCCTACGGACTTACGGTTAATTAGTTATGAATTTTTGAAATTGACAAAAACTGAGTACTGCACCGACGGATCTGACGGATCCTTTTAGAGGGATCCGCCCTTTATGTGATTTGGATCCGCCGAGACCTGTGACAGATTATCCTAAACTCATATTTTGACATAACGAAAGTGTGTGGGACTTGCTACACTTAATCTTAGGCATATATTACAAATATTAACAACATTTCTACCTATGTGACTTATCTAAATATTACGGAGGTGATTTTTCAACTAACTTAATGATTATTCCAAACACTCCCTTCAAAATAGTATTTTTCGTAAATTAGTTCTGAGCACATAATTTGACACTTACAAATTCTTTTGAGAAATATTTTTCTTTTATTTTTCAAGAACACCTTCAAGCTTGTATACAAAGTGATATTTAACAACAAAATTTCAAAGTATACTTAGCGAAACATTTTTCATATTATGTTCTGCTTCAGAGGCAATTTGATACATGGATCTTACTCTATTTTAAAAACCATTTGTTTTGAAAATGAGAGCCAACCCGCTCTGATACCAATTGTGAAAACGTAGAGGGGGGGGGGGGGTGAATACGTTTACCGTTTTAAAACTTAAAACTTGTTGTATCAAATTTCCAATTCGGCTAGTTCTAATATGAACACTGTCTGTTGTAGTTTATGTCTACCAAGTTGTCACACAAGTATTATCACATAATCACAACACAAGCAATCACATAATGCAAATATAAAAGTAAAGAGATAAGTAAAAGAAAGCGCAAACCGAACACGATGATTTATAGTGGTTCGGTCACGGAGCTCCTCTCCGCCCTACTCCACTCCCCGAGTACCCAACTCGAGAGTTACTTCACTAGATCAACAAGCTCCCTTTCTTAGGCGGAGAAAACCTTTACACGTCACTTACTTCCTTTTCCGGTACTAAGCTAAACACCGGGTTCTTTACAAGGGTACAACCACTCCCATCGTCGCTTATACAATTTCCGACACTAAGCTAGATGTCGAGTTCTTTACAAGGTTACAACCACTCCCAACACTCTTTGTATTTTAAGGACTAAAATACTAACCTCACTCTACTGATCTAAATGATACAATGATGGTTACATCAATGATCCATGACATAAGTATATCATGGATATGAATGCCTACACTATATGAACTTCTATTGATCGGAAGCCTTCAATGTATGAAGATCACAAGCTCCCTAAACTTGTTGTGATGGATCTTCATGTATGCAACTAAGATCTTCTTGGTGGATCATGAAGCATGCTATGGATGATGTCTCATGATCTTGAGCTTGCTTCACAGGATCATTAACAATGTATGCTTACAACATAATGAAAGTTAGTAACATTATGATCATTATGTAATGGGTGATTAATGTATGAATCTACATGGTTTGCTACTGATCTAAGTGTGTGTAATGAGTGAGGGAATGTATGTTCTAGTTGGATGAAACCAATGGGTAACAATGGGCAAGTATTTATAGTAAAACTAAAACCATGTGTACAACTAAAACCATGTGTAAAACTAAAACCATGTGTAAGACTAAAACCATGTGTAAGACTAAAACCATGTGTACAACTAAAACCATGTGTGTAAAACCATGTGTTACTAATTATAGGAAAACAAGCAAATCACCCCACGGATCCGACGGATCCCTAAAAAGGGATCCGTCTTTGTATTAATTTGGATCCGTCAAAATGACAGCTAATAGATTTTGATGTATCTTTCCATATCTTGCATATCTAGCCAAATCTTATGAAATCTTCAAATGTCAACTATGTAACTTGAGAATCTAAACAAGATATTACAAAATCTATCCAAGATATCATTCATGATGCATGCCATGATGTCATCCTAATATTTAACTAATAAAGTTTCCATTTTAAGAAATAAACATGTAAACTTGTATATGTTATTCCTAGTGAACTTTGTAATGTGTATATGTATGTAACATGTATCCTAGTGATCATGTAGCATGTATAATGAGGTTCTAAGTAGAATGATTAACCTTTTTAAAATACTTAATGACCTAACCGTATTTTAAACATTCTAATGGTTTGTTAAGGGTTTGATCATAATGCCACATAACAAACATGTACGAACCTGTGTTGTATCATACGAGGACTCGAGAGATGTTGAATGTATGTTGAGACAAGATAAGATTACAAGTAACTTGTACATTTTGCGTTATGTATCAAGTTACATGTTTGTCATCAATCAAAACAAACGAGATTGCTTGCACTAGCAATCTCCCCAACGAGACTGCTTGCACTAACAATAAGTTTATTGCATGATCTACTACTTGAACATAAAAATATAGATCAAATGAGAGTATAAAAGAGTGATAAACTTAGTTAGTCACTTACTTGAAGTATTGATGAATTTTTGGATGAAAACACACCTTTGAGGTTTTTATTCCAAAACCTAAACTAGGAACACTATGAGATTAGATGATCTTGTTCTTGAAATTTTTTGTGATGATCTTCCTTGTTCTCCTTGTTGGCCGATCATATAGAGTGAGAGAGATGAGAAAATAATTTTTGTGTTAGCTAGTTTTCTTATTTGGAGGGTTGATGTATATATAAAATGGGTTGGAAATATTTTGCATAAAGGGTACAAGTATTAATGAAAGGTTAGTGCATTTTTTCAAAGAAGCAAATGGGGTGGTATGGGGGTGGCGTGGAAATGGGTATGGAAAGATGAATGTGTAAGTAAAATGTTGACTTTAGGTAGATATTATGTGTTTTAAAGGATACCGGGTACCGAGTTAGCTAGAAATGAATTTTAACGGTACCAAATAAAATATGACGACGTTGTAAAAATTATGAAATTACATTCCTGATAAGAATCGGGTGTCAAAATTAATCTTCGTGATGAAATATCGTGATCCGACGTAGTTATAAGCATTTACCGGAAAATATAGCAAACGGTTTCAAAACACCGGGTAAATTAATAATATAATTTTTATATCATTATATTGAATATGAAAATATATTAGAATCATTGTCGGGAGTGTCGGATATATTATTCGTAGTAAAGACTGAGTGGTAACGCGTATTTAGAAAATAAATGAACATACGTTAATGAAAATCACACAAACCCGTGCATGACTTAATATGATAATGATGTTACGGATGATATGTAGACTACTCTAGTCTATATGATGTGTCCTTACTGATGATGCATGAATACGCAGCTAAACCATACTGGTTACGCGCATTTAAATACCCGTAAACCTAGTTTACGAAAGGATGAACGATAACCATGAATAGTTATTTTTCTCCGGGAATAAATAGTATTTCGTGAATAGTAAATTTTTTGAAAACTTCTCAAAGTCGTAAACTGACATAAAAAATGATGAATAGTAACCCGTGAATAGTAAATTTCTGAGATGAATAGTGAAATTTCGAAGCTTGAAAAAAGGACCTGAAATTACGAGTTGTGACGGGTATGCACTTTATGATGCAATAATAAAGATCAACGATTGCTACAGGTGAGAATGAAAGAATGAGAAAATGATGGCGGGACCGTTGTGAATGAAAGAAACCACACAAGAACAAAGAACAAAGGAATTCTATAAACCCTCAAAGGGTGCCGAACCGGGACTTCAAGAGAAACACTCTTTTTAACTCAATTCCTCATAACTTCTTCAAAACCTAAAACTATTACAATTATTTATAGTCTAAGGAAGTCTTAAGAGAAAGCTAAGAATCTCTACTAAAACAAAATTAAGGAAACAAAATAATTCTTATAAGTCTAAACAAATCTCTATAAAAAATTAGAAAAATGCATATATTAAAAGATAGATTACGACTATTATTAATTGTCATTTTAACCCTTTAATTTTCTTGAATCAGTTAAACACTTGACTTCACATGTTACCCAATAATCGGCGGCTAAGCCAGAGGAGCGGGAGCTCGAACATGCCCTGCATCATTCTCCTCCTCTTGGAAAAGACTCATCCTCGAGTCTTATCTTTCCAAGTCTCGAACTCTGGAACTTTCTAACCCCTCTCCATTTTCTTAACACGGCTTCTCTATGGAGAATCACGTTCCATCATGCCAACCATTCGATAAGATCATACAGGTGAAGTGACATCATCCTCACTCACATGACCATTGCCTCATTCGGCGACTCTACGGTTAGCTTATTTTTAGAATCCGTCTAAACTTTCTTCACTTGTTAAAGGAGGTCTTCATTCTTTACAACACGTGGTCCTTGTTGGTTTGATGTATCATTGCCTCGATCGACGAATCTACAAATTACATAACCATTAGATCTTCTACGTCCACAAAATTGTAGAGATAAGCATAGCCATATGTATCAAATTTAGGCAAAAAAATCAGCAACTTCAGACTAGTGTATCGTCTTGTAGAAACCTCAAATAGCATATCCGAACGGTGAGATTTTAGATTTGTGACTTTTGTACCCCGTCCCCGTAAATCAAAACGATCTAACAGTTAACGAATTTGTGACGTCAATTCTCTCGCAGCTGGGCAGGATGTGACGAGCTGAAACAAATAACTCGTTTCTCTCTATTTGGCTTCTCAAAGTATTGTGATTTCTTCTCCCCCGAACCTAGGCTCTTGATACCAAATGATGCAATAACAAAGATCAACGATTGCTACAGGTGAGAATGAAAGAATGAGCAAAAACTAAACAAGAATTCTTATACAGAGACAATGGTCCTCTGTTATTCTTTTATTACTTCAAAATAAAACGTGTTTTGCCCTCAAAGTAAAAGGCTTCATATATAGCCTTCGAAACATATAAAAATGGAAAATATTCTTAGTCATACAATGACTAAAGATATTGTAGCGAACTGCAAAAATCCCTATAATTAACAACGTTTAATTATATATTAATCTCTGTCATTATTTTTAATCACCATTTTTACGGGGAAATTTGAAATTTTTCCTATTATCTTATTTGGTCGTGATTACGATATAATATAATTTACCAAATGATGGAACAAGTTCTCGACGCGTATGACAAAACTTAAATACTTCACTAATATTAATTACTCCTTCATTAACTCTTGACCGGGCCAGAATTTACCAGCCCAACTCAATTCCTCTTTCACTAATCATTCGGCCCATCTATAAAAGCCCAACTCTATTTATTACTCCCTCCGTCCCATATTGACTGTCCTGTTTGACTTTTTCAAGTCTTTATTTTATAACTTTGACCTTAAATATTTTTGTTTGTGTTATATAATAGTTGATAAAAATCATACCAATGAAAATACATTTAAAAACTCAATCCATTCATGTATTTTGCATCAAGTATTATATAATAAAAACAAAAATATTTAAGGTCAAAGTTGAGAAAAAAAGACTTAAAAAAGTCAAACTGGACAGTTAATATGGGACAGAGGGAGTATTTCATGTATATATCGACTAGAACTAGCTCCAAAAAGCCTTTCGTTCTCTCATTGTTAAACACGACATATATATATTTTTATGCCGTCTCATTTCTCACCTAGCCAACTCTAAAAGTACCAAGTTTCATAAATTATTGTCGAGTTTTACTTCAGTTTCGAAAGGCAATCCGTTTGGCCAAAAACAACCCAACTCGACATACTTAATTATTCAAAACTTAACCGTTTTGACTCTGGTTTGTTTCTACGTGATTCTAATATCAATTCTATCATGTTTCCATGTTAAAAGTCGATTTTCTTCAACAAGAACCAAGAGCTACACGATTTTTACAAATCGTGTATATATTAAATGTAAGTCGACATCCATTTGTGAGTCACAAGACATGTACCTCTTTTTGTGCTCTCACATACAATATTATAAGGTCCTAGGATGGCAATGAAGTCATATATTTAATGACAATATAGAGTAGCTAGCATTTTGTGAATTATTGAAACATTACGAGTACTAAAAACGTATTCTAAAAAAGTGTAGGTTGGCAGGGACACCTCAACCCTGTGTACCTACTAGGTACCCATCACCCCTACCCGGCAAAGGTGTGAAGCCTGTGAAATGCCTAACTATGGTACCAAGTGCATGTTGCGGGTCGAACCCGCGCCATTTTTAAGGCCATGCATTAGCCCAAGCTTTAACAGGCAGCCGGTGGCCATCTGCGCTATAATATCTTCTCACTCACCACTTTCTTCTTACCTTAAATATCATCTTCACAACTCCCTTTCACCTCCAAAAATGATCAGAGAAGCCAGAAACCTTCATTCGTACGTTTGAGAAGAAAAACAAGGGAAACGAGTTCAATATTTATATGCGTATACTTTTTTATAACGAACGTGGGATTTAACACGTGTTTCACACACTTCATTCGACTCCCTATCATCTTCGAAGGTGTTGTAAGTATTTTAGAACTCTTCAATTCATCTCGTTCATATTTTCTTTCCCATGCATCATTTTTAGATCATTATCGAACGTATGTATCATTTAGTATATTTATTTACGTAAAGATAAACATGTAATACACGAACGTGACACGCCTCCATCTTGGAAGGCATAGAAGTCACGTCTCACACTCCTTTCACTTTTATTTCTTCGTTACATACATCTATCGAATTCATTTTGTATCATGTTCATAACGTATAAAAAAACCAAATACTTAGAAAACTTCACTAAGTCATTTAAACAAGAATCTGTCCCAGTCGCCATAGAAACGACCTCATATCTTAAAAACTGATTTAACGAGCATACGATATTTTTACAGAAACTAATAGACCATACAACAAGCTAAATATTTATAGTTTATACTTCGTAAATATAAGCTCATTTACTAGTTCTAAATCGACCAAAGCAATCTTTATCACGCACGTATAAAGCTAAAAATCTGGAAATTATTCCAAGTGTTTTAATGATATAAAACTGTCTCGACAGCCCACTTCATGTCTCATTATTTTCGAATTTGAACATATAACGTGCCAATGTTTTTGCACCAGTCGAGTGTCAACCTATCAAACTACATATTTCGTTCTTTAAACATCCCATCATAATCTCATTTACACGTTCAAATGAATCCATTTTAAATGTCCCTCGCTAGACATTATATTAAATTTCCAGAAAATAAAAAGTAAATAAATCTGAATTGGGCTTACTTAAAGCCCATTAAGAGCTTACGATAGATAAGCCCATCAGGCCCATATAAAACATTTTTAGAATCATAAAAATAGCCCAAGTCCAGGCCCAAAAGTATTTTCATGCCCTCGCCTCTAGAATTCTTAACGGGCTTAATATTCAATTCGTTAATAGCCCTTTTATATTAAAAATAAGCAATTCGTGTAATAAGCAGTAGATATAAGTTGGAATAAGCTGAATAAAGTTATAGAAATTTTCAGAATATTTTTCCTATAACTTTTGTGTAAAAAGGACTAAAAATGTAACGCAAAGTCACTTTAAAGGACTAAAACTGTCAACCGAGAAATATAGGGACTGAAACTGTAAAAACAGAATCATTAAGGTAGAAATTGACATATTATTAACTTCCAAGCTCAGAACGCTATTTTGGACAAGTAGTGGACTATAAATGTAATTTATATATAATAAAGGACTAACGGTGTAACGCTAACGCCGTTAGGGTAAAAAGTGTAAAAACTGGAAAAGGACAAGGACCAACATCTTATATTTGACATTCTTATTTTATTTTTCATTTTACGACACCCCATCACGTCATATGCATTTTTATACAAATCATTTACTTAATATATAACGTTCGTTATATATATATATATATATATATAAAGAGTTTTAATCGTTTTAACTTAACGAATCGTTTCCCCACTTTCGAGGAAATTATATTTTGGAATATAAGACATAAAAACAAGATAATATTATAAATAATATTATTTTTGAACTTCAGACATTTTAAGCATATCACATTCTCACTCTAACGATCAAATCGTTATTCGTTCTTGTTATCATTTCTATCATTCATATTTAGTTAGATTCTTAGACTCCCCATCAATTCAGGTTGTATTTTGAAGCCGTTACCATAATCTCATCTGAACTTACTTTTCATCATCCTCAGTATCATCTAAGGTGAGTCATAGCCCCATTTTTCTACTTGTATTATAAATACTCTTTGGGGGATATACATGCTAAATTACATACTTTTATTCGTATAAGTACGTTGAAAACTACCATGATTTATTTGGAAATATAACTCATATTTATATGTTGTGAATTACTCCTTGGGAGAATTATATGCTAGTTGTAGCATAATATTGGTTTTAAGATAAACATTCAAGTAACATCAAGAATATACAAATCATTGTTATATGATAATGCCAAACTTCAATGGAAATACTTGCTAGGAAAGTGCATGCGTATTTTAGTTTCATCATTACCTTGATATTGCCTAAGTACCCCCTTACTGCCAGGATGTCCCTTTATCATGAGCCATTAATCACTTGTTGTGAACGCAAATATAGTGGACAGCTTCGAAACCTGTTGAGGCTTGACAACCTATCCCACTAAGTACTTGACGGAATGCCTTTATGGCTAGTCGTATTAGTCGTGATGCACTATATTTGAGTAAAAATAGGAATTGGCAAATCACCTATTACACGAGGGCATAAATATCATCATTGACTTCACCTTCGTTTTACGGTACTTTGTTAACGTTTTGCATGTCATGAGGCTTGGGGCAATATCCATAAGAAAATATATGTCTTCAACATATCTATACTACTTATAATGGAAAAATGGTCAACTTAAAAGGTGAAAAACTGAATTTTGGGTCAATCCCCATAATGCCCTTGTTGCTCATAAAGGAAACTATGACTATTTGCAAATTTGCAAAGGAAAGTTGGTTGTAATCGGCTAAACATGACTATTTGCAAATTTGCAAAGGAAAGTTGGTTGTAATCGGCTAAACATGGCAACTGTAATCGGGTTCCATAGACACTACATAGTAATTAAAAGATATACTCATATCATTCTTCTTAAAAACTTTATACGACCTTCCATAGATATGACACGGTTTTCCTACATTCATCATACGCCTTCCACTCCATCTTAACTCATATAAACAAACCTGCTCATCATGTTCTCTCTTTACTGAATACCAAAACTAAAATACGGTTCCATTGTTACTGCCAAGTGAGAAGAAACGAGGAAGGCAACGAGTGTGGTGATCGTGTGTGAGTTGAGTAGCAGCTTTGGGTTCCTTGTAAGCAGATTTTGGTGATCAATTCTGGTTCCATTCTGGTGTTGTAACCCACCTTGTGTCGACCCCATTGTACTAGCCTAAGGTACACATGATTTCACCTTTTCATTCTCTAAATCCTATACGACATATACAATACAACAACGTAATCTAAATCATGCTATTCTTTGTCTCATTAGATATAGCATGAAATCAGTCAAATGCATATGGGTAAAATATTAAATGCCCCATAAAAATGAATAAAAGTTATGTAACCACTTGATGTCGAGTCATGTTTTGATCATGTGTGCGGTTAAATATGTGTGTTGTACGTATGGTGTTTCTCCTTTCATGTCGACCATGTCTCGCGGTGTACGTGAGTGTATGTTTGGTGTCAATCCATCATGGGTCGAACTTATAAAATACATAGGTCGAACATGCCAAATAGATCATTTGAATCATGTAGTGTAGCTAGAAATATTCTTCATCATGCTGTTTCTTTGTCTCACGTCAAGTCCTTTTATCGTGGTTTTACCTTTATGGAAGTTTGAAGGATTCAAGTACATGTATGGAGTCTCCTTATTCCCAATCTTCATTGTGTTTGTTAAGGTCAAGGTCGGATCATTTATATTTGTCATTGTATCTGATTTGAAATATAAATGATATTTATGTTAATGGGATCGGTGATGTAGAACAAGATATGCACTTGAATATCATATAATGACGTTACATTCTAATGAGATGGTGTGAGTCCAGAAGATATAAACTGGTCTTAATTTGTTTCCACTGAAATATTGTGCTTGCTTTATTTTAATAATTGGGTAAAGCTATTAAACCTGTTTAGTCCCACTAATGTTTTTGGAATGCATTGCCTCCTTATTAGTCCAATTGTATTTTTTTTCTGGTTAAATGTTTTCATTATCAACATGAGAATGATGTAAAAAATATTAATAAAAAATAAATAAAGCTCCAATAGTTGTGTTTTACAAGAAGTGTTTCATAATATCTATATCTATATCTATACTTCTTTTAAAGACAAAAACGGTCAAACTGTAAAAGTGAAAACTAAAATTTGGGTCAATCCCCATAATGCCCTTGTAAAATGTGGAAAGTATTGTATTTGCAAAGGAAAGTATTCAATCTCTTTAAGTAAATAACCTCTCCTCTAAATAAATAACTTGTAGAATCGGGGGAGATGTTCACATGCTGTTAAAGTAAAAGGGTTGTACACGGCTATTAATGGAATGTATCGAAAGATTAAAATAAAAGGGTTGTACACGGCTATTAACGGAATGTATTGAAGGAATATGGCTGGAACATTCAATTTGTACAAGGCGAGAAAATTCAAACTTTATGTCAAGTTGACCCAATTTCAATTTCAATTTGAATATTTTTTTTTGGCTTCCACTACAAGTTTCGTGTATAGTTAACTTTACATAATCTGTGTTAATAACAAAATTTATTTAATAGTAGAAATCACCAATTTTTTGTACGTACTCTTTCATCCTCATTCTTTTATTTTTATTTTTTCTTTTTGTAGGTTTGTTCTTTCGTTGTTCATGAGCATCAATTTATAATGGTAACGCATACTAATCATCATGAATATTGCATGGAAGGTGCATGGACAAACATGTTATAGTATCTATGAGACAATATTCTCTTTTATTTCTGTGACTCCTTATATGAACAAATTGTCATGTTTAATTCGTAGGTTTTGAAGATTAAGTTATTGGTTCTGAATATTAAATTGTTTGTTCCTTAACATGGATGTTTTATATTTTAAACTGTATTATTGATTATAATCTTTTTTTTTACATATGTTTTTCATCGCCATACTATCTTATTAAGGGTTTTTTTAATCGAATTGAAGTTGCTTCTTTGATTTCTTAAACTAGAAATATATTGGATGGAATTGGGAAAGAAGGAGATGCAATTTAAAGTCAGGTTTCTGTAGCATGTACCCTTGATTACTCTTCTGGAATCACTTTAAAATACTTTAATAATGTTTGGTATGTGTTTTGGAGTATGGTAACATCCAAATTGACACATATTCATTTGCAAAGAAGTTTTTGCTATACTTTGATGATTTGAATCGTTTCAAACCTTGAACAATAAGTGAATTGACATAATCGATCTATTCCTCATATGTTATTGGTATAAATGTTACTTTGTGATATCGGTTTATATATGTTACTTTGTGATTTCTGTTAGAATATATTTTTTCTTCTAATCATGTTCTTTTCAATATGTATACGAAGTTTCTTTATACTTTCTACACCTTTTAATATGCTTTCGATCAACGATATTTGGATGTATGAAAAAGATATTAAGGGGATCATATCTATATGTAGTTTGCAAGGTACATTACATGTTTATATGTTTGATATAACATACACACTTTCTAAAAATGGGTTAATAGACAAATATGTTACCAAAATTTGCCAAAATGTTCTCCTAAGTTACAAAAGTTTAAAATGTTACAAATAGGTTACCACATTAATGCAAATAAACCAAAATAATGGCAATGATATGTTTCAAAATAAAACTATTAATACACATCGAAAACCGGATTGACCCGGGACACTTCAAACCTGACGGATTGATCTGGTTTAATTTAACTCTTTTTTTTTTACCCAATTCGTCGGGTTGACCCGGTTTAAATTGTCCAATTTTTCGACCGGAACGGTTCTACCGGTTGAACCACCCGGGTCGAACTGGGTTTCAAAACATTATGTTTGATCCCCAAATCCTCAAACTTTTATTATTTTTCGTTTATAACCCAAAAACTTTTTTATCACTAAAACTATCTGCCGCTATAAAATTCCGTTGCTATGCACGGGTACTCGTCTAGTATTTATATACAGCTGTATAGGTATTTCACCTCACTACATTAACATCATGAGTTTCCACCTCATGCTAGGATTTTAATCCAGTATTTGAACTTGACTGAATACATATATTATTTATTTGTGGTGGTAATCAATATCACTTATTACTTGTTTCATCGTTGTTAGCATTTATTACGGTTATTACTTCGTTCTTGAAATCATTGAAATTAACTGTTCATCAGTACTTGGAACTTATTTCGGATAATCATTTCACCTTTGAAATTATTGAAACTGACTGTTTATTCATACTTATACATATTTCAAATATTACTATATATATCTTGAATTCATTTAAATAAATGGTTTTCCATTAAACTATATGAACTTACCAACTATTGTGTTGACACTTTTAAGCATGTGTATCTCAGGTAATTAACGGAGCAGGACAAGACACGGAGTGGGCATTTATTACTTTGATAAATTAAAATGGTGTAAAAGTCAAATATGTCATTCTTTCAAGCCTTTATATCTTTCTATGGGATTTTTAAAATCAAATGTTTCATCTTTGTATCAAAAGTATTACTTGAATGACAAATAACTTTCAAAACGTCTCTTTCGAGCCGTTTTCTGTGATTATGACTTCGATCCTCCCCATAACACCCTAATTACTTTTCCGCTGCTATATCATAAATTAGGGGGTGTTACAGATATAAGGAAATTAGTTAGCGAAAATCTTTAGCACTTATTGACAGAATCATGAAAAAAAAATGAAAAAACTTTAAACTTCTAATACTCCAATGCACCACTTTACCAAAATACCACTTGGGACTAAACCTGAACTATGCTGCCGAATTTTAACATATACATGTTCTATTACTTCTGCTAAAACATTCATACCTATCCATTTTGTGCCAAACTTGGTAAATTCGTATAAACGAAATAATACTGAAACGTTACTCACCTTGGTTGGTTTAGGCACTCCTCGGGCATTCTTGGACTTCCAAGACCACCTGAACATGTGAATAACATTCTAATATCATAAACATCTGCTGTAACATCATTTGCATAAGGGCTATATCAAAATTTACTAATTTTAACGATAGTTTGGCCTTTTTCCAAACACCCCTTTATGGCTATATTTAAGCATTAACATCATCTTTAACATACATTAGCTAATGGTTTCTAACCATTGACATCATAATCTGAGTAGCATAATTAACGCTAATCCAAAATCATGCTAATATCATATATGCTCATCAAACATGTGAAAAACTTTATAAACTTGACTAAAATCATCACAATCATACTAATTAAGCAAAACCCTCAAATTTTCACGATTTATCATGAAACTAAACTGAATTAAATCACATACCTTTGATGGGGATAATTTATTGAAACTTAGATCATCTTGTTACTATCATAACTACTTTAAAATCCATCCTAAATTACTATAAAAGTGATTTCTTCAACATGAAGCTATCTAGATTTTCCCCTCCATGAAAAACACACAAACACGTGTGATTATGAGAAAGTTTCTGGACATTTTGAATTATTAATACACAAGGGCAATTCTATAATTTCAGTCCGTAAACTTTACTTTGCACCATTAGTCCTTTCCATTAAGTCCTTTACATCGTTAGTTCTTTTTCGTTAAATATTTGCATTACAAGTCCTTATTTCTATTAGAAACTAACGAAAGGACGTTTTCTAATATGTTAAAAGCAATGTAATATGTTTCTGACTAATCTATGAAATTTGTGGTGTTACAAAACATGCAAAAAAAAAAATTATATCAGAACGGTTGTAGTGATTTTGGTATAACCACAGGGACTAACAATTTAATTTACTCTATATATTTTCTTCAAGTGTGTCTATTTTTGCCTATAAAAAATATTTTTGAGACAAAAAGAAAATTTAAATATAAAAAGACTCAAATAAGAGGGAAGTTTTTTTTTTTTTTTTAAAAGAAAAAAAAAGGGTGGATTGCTTGTGCTTAGTTAAATTGTTTAACTACTTTTTGTAATATTATGGAGTAACACAAAAGAAAAGGTTAGAATATATGTGAGTTAAATTGTGATTTTTTTTTTTATTTTGTATTTTTTTTTTTTTTTTTTTTTTTTTAAGTTTTACAATAACAAGCTGTAAATACAATTAACTTAACATAAATATTTTCTAAAAAAAAAAAAAAAAAAAAAAAAGCCTCCGGATTTCAGCTTATATTACAAGTTCTAGCTCCACCTTGACTTCCAACTCTAGCTCCTACACCAATCACAATTTTAATATACTAGCTTATGAATGGTTGAGCTTTTTTAAGGAGGCAATCTTGTATGACATCTTTATACTCCCTGGAGATTGAGTGATGGATTCGTGAAGGCTTGGTGTTAAGGAGTTCATCTTTTCTGGTTGTCTCTAGTTTTGTTTTAGTTGTTTATTTGTAACTAGAGGTGTTGGGGATTATGACATGTCATAACATCCCATTATAGGTGTTTATCAAGTGTTTATCAAGCTGTTTGCTTGAGGTTAATGTGGCATCTCAGTCACATTCTATCTGTACTTAACTTTTTCATTTTATTTAATATATTTTACCTAAAAAAAAAAAAGTTGAGCTAAAATAATTTTTTGTTTTGTCACATGGGTTTCAAACTTTTATTAGATGAGAGTTTTTACAAGATCAAGCTAATAAGGATGGTTTGTTAGAGTAAGTAACACATGTAAAGAGAAAATAGTCAAATTGCATAAAGAGTACTATGCAAAAATGAACTAAGCAAAAGAAATGAGCTATGATTCACTTTATGGTTTAGGTCATTAAATATTAACGTACATTCTCCAAAATAGCGTTTTGGTACGTGATTTAGAAAAGTTTCAATAACTGTTACAAACTTTCAGAATGTGTTCCACTATGTATAGGGGTGTAAACGAGACGAGACAGCTCGCGAGCTATTCGAGATCGACTCGTAAACTACTCGAACTCGACTCGATATAGACGAGTCGAGTTCGAGCTTGAGATACTCAGCTCGTGAGGCTCGCGAGCCCTTATCAGGCTTCAATGATATTACATTTTTATCCTTTTATATACATGTACTTACGTAAATGTCATAAAATCGAGTCAAGTCGAGCATGATATGCTGATTTTTCATCAAGTTTGAACTTTAAATGTGGAAATAATCAAGCTCGAGTCGAGTTTCGAACTCGAGTTTGAGATGACGAGCCGAGCTCGAGCTTGAAATCCAAAGCTCGACCGAGCTCGAGTCAAGTTTCAAGCTCGAGTTTTAGTAATCGAGTCGAGTTCGAGTTCGAACTTGACATTACTCGGCTCGTTTACACCCATAACTTTGTACATTTTCGTGACGTGTCACTTAAAAAACAGTGACACGTGTCACATTTTGAAGTATGACACATCATCCAAACGTGCATGTTAAAACACTTTTTAAAATTTGGAACATTTATTCGAATTCACGTACCCAAACGATACTTTAAAGAAAGTTAATTGTGCTTTACGGCCTTAACTTTACTCTTTGCTGTTATTTAAAATAGAGTAAAGTTCAAACTACATCCCTGAAGTTTGCCCTTTGTCCCGCAATACATCCCCATGTTTTTTTGGCACACAAACATCCCTCCGTTAGTAAAGTTAGCCACCATACATCCCTTCGTCAGTAAAGTCAGTCAATGAGGACTAACGGTGTAAATAATTTCTTCGTTATATCCTAACGAAGGTGAAAGTATTTGAGTTAGTCCTCAGGACTAACGATGCAATTTTTTCTTTTCGAAATAAATTAAAAGGGGGCACAGTAGGCTCGAACTCGGGTCTGTTCGCCCAAAAATCAACTCTCTAACCACTGGACTAAGCGTCCGATGTTGTTATTATACCAAAATAAATTTTATTTAACATTTCTTTGATTGAATTTATAGTATATTAACCGATTTATAAGTTTCATCCGTTTTTATACATTTTCGTCCGTTTTCATACGTTTTCATCAATTTTTATACGTTTTCGTCCGTTTTTATACGCTTTCATCCGTTTTTATACGTTTTCGTATGTTTTCATTCATTTTTTATCCTTTTTCGTCTATTTTTATATATTTTTGTCCGTTTTCATACGTTTTAATCCGTTTTATTCCGTTTTTATACGGTTTCGTCCGGTTTTATATGTTTTCGTACATTTTCACCTATTTTTATACGTTTTGGTCAATTTTTATACGATATCATCCGTTTTTCTTACGTTTTTATCTGTTTTTGGACGTTCTTATACGTTTTGTACGCTTTTGTATGTTTTTGTATGGTTTTGTACATTCTTATGCGTTTTTATACGTTTTAGTACCTTTTTATACGTTTTGTACAATTTTTTGTGTTTTCATACGTTTTTATCCGTTATTAACCATTTTCATTCATTTTTCTTATGTTTTCATATGTTTTATCTGAATTTATCCATTGTTGTATTTTATTATACGTTTTTGTACGTTTTCATCCGCGTTTTTATACATTTTTTTACGTCTTCGTTCGTTTTTATACGATCTTATACATATAAAAACGTATAAAATGTACAAAACTGTACAAAAATGTACAAAACGGATAAAACAGATAAAAATGTAAGTAAACATACAAAAACGGATGAAAACGTATAAAAACGGAAGAAAACGTATAAAAACGGACGAAAACGTATAAAAATAGATGAAAACGTATAAAAATGGACGAAAACGTATAAAAACGGATGAAAACGTATAAAGACAGACGGAAACGTATAAAAACGGACAAAAACGTATAAAAATGGATGAAAAAGTATAAAAATGGACGAAAACGTATAAAAACAGATGAAAACGTATGAAAACGGATGAAAACGTATAAAAATGGACGAAATATATAAAACTATTGAAAACATATAAATTGATTAATATACTATAAATTCGAACAAAAAAAGGTTAAATAAAATTTATTTTGGTTCAATTACACCACTGGACGTTTAGTGGGCGTTGATTTTTAGGCGAACAGATCAGAGTTTGATCATACTGTGCCCCCTTTTAATGTATTTCCAAAAAAACAATTTACACCTTTAGTATGGAGGACTAAGGATGCAAATATTTTCTATTTCGTTAGGAGACAACGGAGGATATGTTTGCACCGTTAGTCCTCATTGACTGACTTTACTAACGGAAGGATGTATGAAAAAAAGAAAAGGCATGTGTTGCGGGACAATGGGCAAACAAAAGGGATGTATTTTGGACTTTACTCTTTAAATATGTTAAGAGTTTCTGAAAGTACCCCTACTTTGGATGGCAAATTCCAAAAAAAATAAAAAGCATAAACCCTCCTCTTTTTTTTACTAGGTCTAACATTTCTCCTCCTTCATTATTTGTCTTGACCCAAATCATAAAACCTCCAGCCCCATTTATACAGGTACTTGTGTTCTCTCATATTAAGTTACTGTATTATATTTTTATTTATGCTAATTTTATTTTATATACCGTATACTTTATAGCTCAATTAATTATAACCCTGACAAACTGGCCATCTTTTGTACGCTGATGCACATAACATGTTGGATGAAATGATTATACATTATTGAATATGTGTTTCTAGAAAAGGCCTTTTTTTATGATGCACATAAGGTGTTTGATGTTATGCCTCATTTTGGAGAAAATTAGTATTGCTGTCATTTTTGGAGCATTATGATTCGATGGAAGAGATTAATTCCGCTGTTACATAAAGCTAAGAAAGTATTTTTAAGTGTCAAATATGTTGTTTTAAATTTACTTCAGTCTTTATTAAAGAAGATGTTGTAAGGTGAAAATAACAAGGCTTCTGAACTTACTTTAATTTTTCGTTAATGGAGTAGGCATGAATTTAGTGATCTTCTGTGCGGGTTAAAGTTAAAATGAATTTTAATAGTTTTTATTTTCTTAAAACAAGCTTAGTTTTTTTCTTAATCTTATCTGCGCCACTCTCTTTTATTGGGTGGTAAAGAATAGCTGGAATAATGGGGATGTCTGCTATGATGTTTGCAGGTAGGAAAAGGAACGTGTGAGTAGCTCAAGATGGCAATGAATTCTGTTTCTAATTGCTTTCGTGGTATGTTCTTTTAGGTTCATTTGCTTGAGTAATTTCAACTTGTTTTCCAGTAGCATGCTAGTAAGTTGCAACTGCTACACTTTTACACGGTCAATGCTCGAATATCCTACTTCTTTTGTATCTGCCTTTCTGGCTATTAAAAGTCAGAAATATAGGGTGTACTTGTAAGAAAGCTAATTGTTCGTAACCAATGATCACGCGTCTATATCAAGCTACACTGTTAATTCTTTGACTGTTCTCATTGCTGGCATGTAGGTGTTATTTTGTAAGTTTATGAAATAATCGAGGGCTGTCTCATTGTACATTGACTTTTATTTGTGGCACTATGTAAATTTCTTAATTTAATAATGCATATTGATTGGTCACAAAATTCGTCATATTTTCACTTAAATAGATCAAAGTTATTGGCTCCGTTAAGCCAAATAATACATATGAGCACAGATCAAATGCACCGACCAAACATTATAGTGAGAAGTCTAAACACGCTCATATCTAGTTATTTATATGAAGGATACTAATAAAAAACTTATGCTTACATGAATCATAAATATAAGATATAGCATGTGTTGACTTGTCTCCGTAGTAATGATCATCCCTTATATAGATGGTTCGAAAGTCTGCGTACTTCATTTCGATATCCACGTGTTTTTTTGTCATACAAGGATCTAGGAAATCTCATTGTTCCAATATTAAATATGCAATCCCAAAAGTTGCGTCTTCTGTTTTTGTGGTGGTTTCTGTCACTTGCGAGTTCGAGCACTGTTTCCATGTTACTTGATGTTCATCATACATCCCCTTCAAGTCTCTGATTAATTATGGTGCCAACTTTGGAATTCGTACCTAAACACACTCTCAGTCTTTGTAACTAGTGGTTGCTTGTATAACTTAAGATTTGCTATTCTATCAATAATAAATCTCTATTTGGCAAGCATAGTCTCTTTTTATCTTTGATTTATGTTATCAGTTTTTCGTGTTCTGAGTTTTGTTCTATTATATGCATGAAACAAAATCAAACTAGCTGGACGTACACTGTTGCGAGGCCTCAGCAATGTGTCGTCAGGAATGCTAAGATCACAACAGGAGACTCCCTGCAATAGTTTGTTGGCTCAGGTCTGCTCTTTTATAATCTATTTGAGGAAGTGTTGACCCATTTGTTCATATGGACCATTTATTCATGAATGGGACAAATGGGTATGTTAAAAGAATCAACTTGAAAAGAAACAGGTCAAATGGGTAGAAAGTCACCAAATGTGTAACCTTATGCATTAAACATCCAAAATTATTCTATTTAAAAAAAATATAATTTTGTTACTATTAATTATGTTTTATAATCATGTTGCCACTTATACATTTGCGTTGCGTTAGCCAATTTAATTGGTTTACTTCACTGTACAACATTTCTTTATTTTGTTTCTGTTACAGCAAATAAGGACTTTCATACAAATGAGATCCAATCTGAAAGTGGTCGACAACTCAGGGGCAAAGCGAGTTATGTGCATACAAGCTTTGAAGGGGAAGAAAGGAGCCAGATTAGGGGATACGATAGTAGCATCAGTGAAGGAAGCCCAACCAGGCGGAAAGGTAAAGAAAGGACAGGTCGTGTATGGTGTGGTTGTACGAGCTGCCATGCAGAAGGGTCGGTGTGATGGGAGTGAGGTTAAGTTTGATGATAATGCTGTTGTACTTGTCAACAAGCAAGGTGAACCAATTGGGACCAGAGTTTTCGGCCCAGTTCCACATGAGCTAAGGAAGAAAAAGCACGTCAAGATACTCAGTCTTGCTCAGCATATTGCATGAGGTATGGATCCTTCTAAGCTTGTTGTTTTCGCCCTCTTTCCTCCAAGTTTACTATTCAAGACACAAGTAACATCAGAATTTAGAGGTGGCAATTTTAACCTCTTGACCATTTTACTTATGAATTGTTGATCTCTAGTAGGTTTAAGTGTCTGAGAGCTAACTGATAAAGACAGCTTAATGGAAAACAGGGCAACGGGTCAAACAGGTCGTAAGTTTCCTAAATGTAAAATAAATGCATAAACCTTCTCATTCATTTAATTCAAAAACTTAGATCATTACGGAAGTAGTCTAATTATTATAATCTCGCAAAACACTATTTTTTTATTGAAAGCTGAACAATCTTTGCTAACTTGATTATTTTAACCCTTACGGTTTTACCGAAAAAGGAGTCTGTTTGACCAGTTGCACAACAAGACCATTCTTCCACTTCAATTAAAACTAGATTGAAAATGGCCAAAACAATTCAGTTTATGACAAACTAGCAAAGAATCCTGCAAGATTCCTTGCTGATTGGTCTGCTAGAAAATCTTCAAACCATGCGTGTTTGGTTTAATTTGCAGTGGATGTGGGATTCACAACTTTGATAACAAGAGTTCACAAAGAAAAGTATATCCATATTAAATAGTTTTAGTACATTGTTCTCGAAACACAACTTAATGTGTGATTTTTTCCTGACCTTTGCTTTGGACGTTTTCTTGACTGCAAAATTGTTCTCCTTTCAGGTTTGAGTTGGCAGCAGTGACCAGAGTAACTCAAGTTTGATGCAGAATTTAAGATTTCCAGAGTTGTCATTTGGACCTCTCAAGTAAAGATTTTGAGTTCATGATCTTATGATTCTCTGAATGGTGTTTTTATATTGTAGAAAGATTCTTTCGGTTTAGTATGTCATTGCACATTTATAAGTGATAACCTTTTGGCAATGCTGGAAGGGAGATAATGTGTAATCTTTGAATGTGTTGTGGTTAGTGACTTCATGTTCGCCTGTTGGGATATCAATCTTCAGAAGTATACCTTGTGCTCAGAGACCCGGATGTTATTTCATCTGAAATGTTTAGTTATCACTTCTATTGAATATATAAATGTGAAATCGTGTTGCAGGCAAGGTTGTTTGCAGCAACTATTGAATAATAGTTTGCCAGTGTAATAATAAATGATTTCTAATCATATATATTTCATCAAACACGTTGTGGGTGTCTACTAAGTAAAGCATTTTCGTTATCAACAAAAAACTAAAACTTAATATTTACTATTAATAAATCAAACTTGTAATTGGACATATAAACAAAAGCCTTTGTTACTGGACTACGAGGACCACAAAATATTTCCAAAAGGCCCATAATACCTCAAGCCCCCACCATGTTGTGATAGAGTTGGGAGGTCTCGGAACATAAAGTTTGTGACATCTTCTTCTTGCTGTAAATCTCCATCACAAATTAGTCTTACGCTACACTCCTTCACCTCAACAACATCTTCATTATTCTCTTCAAAACAAAATGTAACAAAATTCTTTGCTTCCTTCCAATTCTCCCACTTCTTCGTATAATGCAACCATATCATGTATGAATCTTGGATTCCTATCACCTCATTCTCAAAATAATGCCTTACAAATGGAGAGTAACCGTATGGATTCAGAGAAGCTCCATCAAAGTTCTTTACAGAGTATCCTTTCAATTCTTTGAAAGGCTTTTTTCTCTTAAAAACATCACAAGTTCCAAATCCCCAAAACTTATCATAACACCAATCTGATGGTAATTCAACCTTTACATGTTTTCCCTTACTTCTATTTGTAAACCACTCTGGAATGCTATTCCCATTATATACTATATCTAAATAACCCATACATGTTTTCCTACTGAAAGCAGAAAGCTGGTGAATAGAGCCTTGAGAAGTTATAGATGAGTTAGTCTCTAAACCCACATACCCAAGGAAAGCAGAAAGCTGATGAATAAAGCCTTGGGAAGTTATAGATGAGTCAAGACACTGAGTCTTCGATATTGACCCCTCGCTATCAATGGTAACATTCTTAAACAGCTTTGGACAATTTCTGAAAAGATTTCCCCTATACCTGAATGGGTCTTTAGATGATTCCGCCACTTCTCTTAAAGAGGTGCAATCAGATGCATAAAGATAATCTAGTCTATGTGGAAGTTCAGGCAACACTTCGAGCTTCTTACAACCATTAAGATAAAGATATTGAATATGAGAAAGTTGACTCAAACTTCCAGGCAAGCTTGTAAAATTGTTCCCTTCTAAGTCTAGCTCTTTTAGACATGATAAGCCTCCAATGCTCTCAGGCACTTGTTCTAAATTGCAGTAGCTTAAATTCAGTTTCTTTAACATATGTAAACCTTCTAATGAAACTGATCTTTGGGGATGTGGTTTTTTACTTAGTAAACCAAAAGGAGCAGTGATTGAAGTCCACCATCTAGGTTGAATCCTCCCTTGGCCACCGAATGACAACGATTCAAGGTTTATTAGAGAGGATACAAAAGAAGGAAGTTCTGTAATGGCAGTTCTGTCAACATGAAGCTCCATTAAGCTTTTGATCCGACCCAATGCTTCAGGGAGTTGTTTGACTTTTAGGCACCCTGTTAGATTCAAAACTTGAAGAGCATCCATTTCCACACTACTTGGAAAATTCTGAAGCCGTTCGCAGTCTCTTAGATTTAACACAACAAGTCTCTTGAGCATTCCAATTGAGGGATGGACGCTAACCAAATTCACACAACCTTCAAGAGTTAGCTCTTCGAGATTTGAAATCTCTGAGAAGTTAGGGGTGGTTGTTAGGTTACAACAGTACCTTAGCTTCATTACTTTCAACCTTCTAAAGCACTGACATTGAAAGAGGAAAAAAAAAAATATAAGTTCTCGGGTCATTCGGTATCAAATAGAAAAACATGTGTGTACAAGGAAATACCTTAGGTGTTGTCCAAAAATTTTTTATGCTGCTGTAAGACAGGTCAATGGCCACAATGTTTTCTGGATAGAAATCTGAAGGTAAGTACTTGAAAGGGCATCCATGCCAACAAAACAAGCTTAGACCATTGGACAAATAATACAAATTTCCTGAGAAGATCACATTGTGGCCCTTCAGTTCAAGTTTCTGCTCAGATACTTTTTCCTGTTGATAGATTTTCAGGATCCGCAACTTTTTCATATGTGCAAAATCAATAGCATCTATGTGAACCTTTTGGCTAAATTTCTTTAACGAAAGGACTAGAACTTCAACTTCTTCAGTTATTGGCACCTGGAAAAGCAAGAACATGTAGCTTCATTAGGATATTTTGCTAATACTTTAATGTAGAGAAAAAAGAATCATATACCACTACTTACCTTCTTTTCACTCAATACATTGTAAACTTCAGATGAATTCCACAATCTCCTCTGTTTCCCACTCATGATAGACTCTTCACGAACAATTTCCCTTGCCATTGCTTGAATCAAGTCATGCATTTGAAGTGAATTATTGCTAGATATCGTGATTAATGACTTATCAACTAGAACTTGCATGTTTCTAACTGCAAAAAAGTTACAGCCATCTAGTACGCTTGCTACAAAATCCCTGTTTTCTCCAACGAATAAACATACAATATCAAGTAAGATATTTTGCTGCTCAAGGTTTAGTCCATCATAACTTAAGCGGAGAACTCGATGTATTTCTTCATTAGGATGGTTTTTAAGCCTTTCCAGTTCACTAACCCACTGACCCACAGTTTTACCATACAAAAAACAACCCAAAACTATGAGAGCCAGAGGGTGACCTTGCACATAGTTCACAGCTTTCTCAGCAAGTTCTTGGAAGCCTGTAGAAGGATGTTTTTCCTCAAAGGCATGGAAACTGAAGAGCTCTAAAGATTCATCCTCATCTAGAAAGTCCATGTCTTGGATTTCATCCACTCTATGAGATCTTAACAACTGTTTATCTTTACTTGTGAATATAATCAAACTTCCTGGGAAAAACCAACTAGCTGAACCCGCTAGCGCCTTTAACTGATCCCGATGATCAACGTCGTCCAAAACAAGCAAGATCGGCTTCGATGACATCATTTTCTTTATCACCATAATCCCTTGACCGACATTCGATATCTTCAGCTCTCTTGTTTTCATGATGTCATCAATAAGCTGCATTTGGACTTGAGTCAGGTCTTGCTGTTTTCTGACATCTTCACAAAAGCAACCTCCCTCAAAGTGAATATACATTAAGTTATAAATAGCTTTGGCAAGGGTCGTCTTTCCTATTCCGCTTATACCACATATTCCAATCATGTTAACCTTAACTGACCCAACGAAGCGAGACAAGTCTAATTTGTCAAAATGGAAATCTATGCCAACAAGGTTTTCACCAACATGCAAGGGTCCGTCACATAATTCTTTGAGGATTTCTCTGGAAATGGAATCGATGAACTTGGACTCAAACCTGTTTACCACAAAGACACAATAAGTAAGAGAAACTACTTAGTGTTATGCTTTAGTAGAGCTACAAGATAATTACACAAAAACAAGAAATTTACCCATTTGTCATGTCCTGGAGATCCCATCCAGATAAGTTAGCCGCCATGGATAAAGCTTCCTTCCATTTATCCACCTCTGTTCTATTTGAAACATCATGTTTGGCAAATGCTTCAGCATAGCTCCCAGTTTGTTTCCTCACGAGGTCAGGTTTAACATCATAAAAGATTATTTGAACCTCGTGTTTAGGCTTTCCCATTTGTTTGCACTCAAGTATTTTGACAAGTTCCCTCAGACACCATGATGAAGAAGCGTAATTTTTGGAGAAGATAACTATCAAAAACCTCGATTCTTCAATGGCCATGTAGAGTTGAGGGGATATGTATTCTCCTTTAGGCAATTCTCTATCATCTCTAAAAGCATGAATTCCTTTTTGCTTGAAATCATTGAACATATGATCCATGAAGTTTTTGCGGAAATCTTCGCCTCTGAAGCTTACAAAAACATCATATTTCCACCGATCAGGAATGGACGTGGCAGCCATTATCAATAATGAGATCGAGCTGCATGTGTTCATGAGAAAAGATCATCAGAAAGAGTAAAAATACAAATGCAGATGAAACACTAATTAAATTAATACCAAGTAGCAACAAACATGCGGGTGCTTTTGTGTTATACCACGTAACATGTAGACAGGATATACATGCTAGTTGAAATATTGAACTTGATAACTTTTGCAATTCAATCTTGATAATACTATTTTCCTAGGATGCTCGGACTCGGGTACGGGTGTCGGACTTGGGTACGTGTCCAAGGGTCGGACCTTTCAAGATATGATTTCAAGGATTCGTGGACTCGTTTTGATGGACTCGGGGACACGGGGTATTATGCAATACAGGCTGTTTGTAGAATAGAGTCATAAGTAAACTAACAGAATAAAAACCCACAAACTGATAAAAACTTTCATTCAAATAACTTCATAGTTCGTACCACCAATTCATAATCATTCAAAAAGTCTTAAGTAAACTAACAGAATAAAAACTTCAGCTTCATAATTCCAGCCTTCACATCTTAATTCAATCTTGGTCTTCGATGTCCTGCTCCTCAAGGAAAATATTTTCGAACGCTTCAATGTAATCATCATCCAGAATCAACGAATCTCCACCTTTAAAAAAGTACAAAGATACTCTAAGTTAGACAGTTAGTCATAGGATTAAATATTACTAGATAAAAAATGCTCAGAAGTTAGGGTAATCATGTTATCTCTTATTCAATCTATCATAGGAATCAATCATAATTGTTTATCGATCATTCGTGTAACAATGTTCATATATTGCCATGATCAATTAGGGTAATCATGTTATCTCTTATTCAATCTATCATGCACGATCAATACGTCTTTCGGTCATAGGAATCAATCATAATTGTTTATCGATCATGCGTGTAACAATGTTCATATATTGTTTGATCAATTAGGGTAATCATGTTATCTCTTATTCAATCAATCATGCACGATCAATACGTCTTTCGGTCATAGGAATCAATCATAATTGTTTATCGATCATTCGTGTAACAATGTTCATATATTGCCATGATCAATTAGGGTAATCATGTTATCTCTTATTCAATCTATCATGCACGATCAATACGTCTTTCGGTCATAGGAATCAATCATAATTGTTTATCGATCATGCGTGTAACAATGTTCATATATTGTTTGATCAATTAGGGTAATCATGTTATCTCTTATTCAATCAATCATGCACGATCAATACGTCTTTCGGTCATAGGAATCAATCATAATTGTTTATCGATCATTCGTGTAACAATGTTCATATATTGCCATGATCAATTAGGGTAATCATGTTATCTCTTATTCAATCTATCATGCACGATCAATACGTCTTTCGGTCATAGGAATCAATCATAATTGTTTATCGATCATGCGTGTAACAATGTTCATATATTGCCATGATCAATTAGGGTAATCATGTTATCTCTTATTCAATCTATCATGCACGATCAATACGTCTTTCGGTCATAGGAATCAATCATAATTGTTTATCGATCATGCGTGTAACAATGTTCATATATTGTTTGATCAATTAGGGTAATCATGTTATCTCTTATTCAATCTATCATGCACGATCAATACGTCTTTCGGTCATAGGAATCAATCATAATTGTTTATCGATCATTCGTGTAACAATGTTCATATATTGCCATGATCAATTAGGGTAATCATGTTATCTCTTATTCAATCTATCATGCACGATCAATACGTCTTTCGGTCATAGGAATCAATCATAATTGTTTATCGATCATTCGTGTAACAATGTTCATATATTGCCATGATCAATTAGGGTAATCATGTTATCTCTTATTCAATCTATCATGCACGATCAATACGTCTTTCGGTCATAGGAATCAATCATAATTGTTTATCGATCATGCGTGTAACAATGTTCATATATTGTTTGATCAATTAGGGTAATCATGTTATCTCTTATTCAATCTATCATGCACGATCAATACGTCTTTCGGTCATAGGAATCAATCATAATTGTTTATCGATCATTCGTGTAACAATGTTCATATATTGCCATGATCAATTAGGGTAATCATGTTATCTCTTATTCAATCTATCATGCACGATCAATACGTCTTTCGGTCATAGGAATCAATCATAATTGTTTATCGATCATGCGTGTAACAATGTTCATATATTGTTTGATCAATTAGGGTAATCATGTTATCTCTTATTCAATCTATCATGCACGATCAATACGCCTATGGCAGTAATCATCAGATAAGGCATGGTCCAGTCAATCAAAAGATAATCCAACAACCACTAACCCATACCATCATTTCATACTATTTCAGCCCAAGAGAAAAAGATCCAGTCCAAATATTAACCCTAAAATTTCGGGTATATAATACTCCTTAACACAAAGTATCATAACCCTAATTCTATTATAATTTTCTCTGCCCCCTTTCTCTCCTTCATATTGCACAGCCACCAACAAAACAATATCAACCCTAATCATCTTAAACTTCATCCGCCACTTTCCTCAAAACAATCCGCCCCCCTTTTTTTTTTCTTTCCCAATATTACTCTGCAGTCACCAAACATCAACCAAACCCATCTCATATCTTTAATTGTATATCCGACACAGGGACTCCATCAACTTGATGCTATAAGACCTTGTGAGTCTCGGGTAAGGTTGTGTTGTATAAACTTTTTTTGTGTTTTGATTTACCGAAACAAAGAAAGGACTTAACGAAATTGTTATAGATCCTTCTTTTATTTTTCGGATATTTAATGAAGCTAAGAGCTTCAACATGGATCGATGATGTTAAGGTTCACAGATATATCTTTCTTGAAGGTTGAAACAACAAGTGAACGAACTGAGATCCATTTTTGAGTTTCATCCTTTATTCTTCCTTCAAACCTGCAAACACAAAAAAAATAAAATGCATCACTTCGTCTTCTTCCTTCAAGCCGCGTCCACTTTCTCCTCCCCACGTCCCGTCCGGATTCCGCACCGGTACCCGCGTCCCACCGTGTCGACACCGGTACGCCGGGGATGTTAGCCGAGTCCGAGCTTCCCAGTACTATTTTCTATTGTTCATACAAATGTAAAATCTCTGGTCTACAAAAACTTGTTGAAATATTGGACCCTAAAACTATCGCGACCCTAAAAACTACAACGATCCTACCTTTAAAGGTCTTAAAAATTACAAATATGACAGCCCAACAATCCAACTTACGTATAACCACCCAAGGTCAATTACTCGGTAAAAAGTAGCAAGACGGGTGAAAATCCGACCACAACCCAAACATTTGACATAAGTTTTCTTTGGCTATATATATTAATAAGATTACCCAACCACTATTGAACAAATAATAATATTAATAAGTTGTTTAGTATGCAAATAGAAAAATGAAACAATAAAAAGTAATTAGAAATGACTTACAATATAGCGATGATGAACGGATGGAAGTCTTTGAAATGAATGCGATCAAAATAAAAGTTCCATTATTGGAGTTAGAAATAGCAAACGCAAATTTGTTGACTCCAAGTCAACTTTAGTTTCACTTCCAGTCCCTTGACTTTAAGATAAGAGAAAACTGAGCAATCATTTGTCAAATAAATTATTTCATATAGTAAAGTAATATTTTTGCTCAACATAGTGTAATACGACAAACAACATCACCCAAAACATACCACACTTAAACACAAATATACTACAAATTATACTCACACACCAAAATATATATATATCCTCTCTTTACACAACTCAATCGTCCGAAAAACCAAGTTCTCTCAAAAGCTCATGACCAACGCTTCCAAGGGGGGTGAACTTTTTAGGGACGACACCTCCGTGGGGTGCCCCCACGGCATAAGACGTGTGGGTCGTCTTGTATTACATGCAGCCTGACGAAAAATTAAAAAAAAATTATTTATGCGCATTATTACTTACCTTTTTCTAAATATTTTAAAGAAAACCCTTTTACCCAAAAAAAAAATGATTAAATAAAAAACCAAAAAATAACCAAAGAGTAGATGATGACTTACTGATTTTATAATCTATTCTTTCTAAATGATAAACATATCATTTCTTAGATGAAAGAATGATTAAATAAAAACAAGGAAATAAGCAAAGAGCGGATGATCGACTTACTGATTTCAAGAAGCAGAGGATATGATGAATGCAATCAATAATGGAAGCTTAAGTTACATTTTTCCAATGGGTTGACCTTAATAAATGCAAGTTCAGCTCTTTAAATCTTTGAAGAGCAAAGAATAAGCACAACTTTTAAAAGCATAATTTCAATTTATAGAAATGTAAAGTTTAAAAGTAAATGATAAAATGATCGGTTTAAATAAATTTAACAGGTTCATTTAACGTTATAAATCACATCATGATGTTTCAATTTACATAAATAAACAATATTAAGGGTGTTTGGTTAAAAAATGAATGATAACATAATCGGCTCAAATAAATTTAACATGTTTATTTGACTTAAATTTTGCAATGGGCTATAAGTGTATGCTTGTTTTCTTTGTTGACAAAGTTAAAGACCAACATTTTAATTTGTGCCATGATATAAAAGCATCTTTAGGAGTCTTGCAAAAACAATTAAATAATTTATGATGTTATCAGAAAAGATGAAAGAATGATTAAATAAAAACAAGGAAATAAGCAAAGTGGATGATCGACTTACTGATTTCTGATGGATATGATGAATGCAATCAATAATGGAAGCTTAATTAATTAATGTGATGTATCATTATTATTGAGCATTTAAAAGTCATTTCAGCTAAAATTGTGACCGATAACCTAACATTGCACGTAAAATTAAGTTTGATACCTTAAATTGAGAAAAAAAAATACATAGTAGGGTGGATCAGTTGGAAAACCCCTTGCCTCTTAACCTAGAGGTCAACGGTTCGATTCTCACTCATTATAGAAAGGCCCGGGGTCCTTTTCTACCATTGGTAGAACCGGAAGCAGGTATTGGGAGCTACTTTATTTATTTTTTATTTTATTTTATTTTATTTTTTTTACTTGAGAAAAAAACAATTCGGTACCTTAAATTTAAATCGACCTAAAGTAGAGTACTTTTTTATGCGATTTACCCATAAATTAATTAGTAAAGATGAACTATGTCATATAGTCGAGGAATAGATGAAGTATTATCCCAATTCTACTTTTTATTGAAATTATTAATCCCCAAACATAGAAAGAGCCATGAGTTACGTCATATACGATAAAGTATCCACAACTATAATCAAGTGTATAATTGCAAAATTATGTCTTATCATTATTTTTCTAAATTATTCAATTAGTTTTAACCTTCCTTTTATCGAATTTCGATTTAAACCATAACTGAACGTTATTGGGATTACTAAGCTGACTCATTAAATCATTTTACAATCATGATCATAGTACAAGGAATCGTTATTAACTGTAAATGATAAACATATCATTTCTTAGATGAAAGAATGATTAAATAAAAACAAGGAAATAAGCAAAGAGTAGATGATGACTTACTGATTTTCCGATGGTTTAAGAAGGCTGAGGATATGATGAATGCAATCAATAATGGAAGCTTATAGAGGGTGTTTGGTTTAAAAATAAATGATAAAATGATCTTGTTTAAATACATTTTACAGCTTTATTTAAAATTAATGTTGACTAAGTCAAACACGTTACACGTAAAGTCTTTTACGAGTCTTGCAAAAACAATTAAATAATTTATGATGGCCAATAGTAGTCTTATTATATTTTTAAATAGGACCTACATGATGATGTCTTTTTTATATAATCATATTATTTCTAGTAAACTTCCTCCTAATTACATAATGAATAAAGAAATCACTCTCAGCTTGTAATTTTTGACCTTAGGGTGGAGGGAGTGGGTCGGCAAAGTCATGCGGTGAGGGGTGGTGCCGGCGGTAACACCGCCGCCGGCTTATCGGTGAATGTATCGGTAAGTCCAAATCGGCAATGTTTACCGAGGAGAGAGAATTCTTTGAGTTTTGCAAACCGGCAAATTTTTCAATGAATTCTTTGAGTTTTTCATCTTCTTCTGGTGACCATGGACCTTTCTTGACACTTGCTTTGTCACAACAAGGAGCTCTACCCATATTTTCTGATCACTCTTTCTATATATCTATCTCTCTCTTAAAGTGAATGGACAAATATGTTTGGTGGGTATGCTACTTGGCTTTTTATAGGACTTTGTATTATGTTTAAATTTGTTATAAATTTTATTTTTAGTTTTTATATTTAAATTTTATTTTCAGTTTTTATTTTATATTGTGGATGGTTTTATGTATTAAAAATATATGGAAAATAAAAGGTGATGTGGCAAATTGGTGATTAGGTGAAACCAATGCCACCAAATTGGTGAAAATTGGGGTGAATTGGTGAAGTGTGAGTTGGAAGGTTTTTATTTGATGTTGATGATGTGGAAAATTGGTGAAGGGAGGTGTTGGTGAAACCACTCCCTCCACCCTAAGGGTGTTTGATCATGTCTTTATTATGTGATTCAAATAAAATTGACATAAATATCAGTAGTAATAAATATAACAGGTTTATTTAAACTTTAATGGTGGAATGGCTACAAGTGTGTTCATTTTTTTCTTTGACAAAATTATAGACTAACATTTTATATTTGTGACCACTAAGAAGTATATGTGGACATAACACAAGGACTAAGCATGTACACTAGCATGATATAAACACTTCTTTATGAGTCTTGCAAAGACAATTAAATAATTTATGATGCCCAATAATAGTCTAAACATATTTGTAAATAGGACGTACATGATAATCATATCTCTACTACATATAAAAAGTGGATCTTTTTTCTTAAAACTTTGAGTCGAGTTATTTTAGAAATCAAACATTCCTCACATACCAAGGGACTCATCCCCACCATCCATCTAAAAAGAAATCAATGGTTGAGATTAAAAGCATTTAATATTTCACCTATTTTTTATAATTTAAATATCTCTTAAACCGTTAATCTTTAAGCGAAAATAATTACACCATCGCGACAAGCATTTAATTATCTTTCTATAGACGGGCATTTTGATATACTTTCGACAAAAAAAAAAAATTCATTTTTTTCACGTTTTTTTTTCGTGGCCGAAAAAATCATATATGATATATCATATATGATATTACATATCATATATGATATATATGATATATCATATATGATATATCATATATGATATTACATATCATATATGATATATCATATATATCATATATGATATGTAATATCATATATGATATATCATATATGATTTTTTCGGCCACGAAAAAAAAACGTAAAAAAATGAAAAAAAAAAATTGTCGAAAATATATCAAATTGCCTATCTATAGAAAGATAATTAAATGCTCGTCGTAACGGCATATTTTTTTTCGCTTAACGATTAACGGTTTGAAAGATATTAATATTTGAAAAAAAAGGATGAAAGTGGGTTTTTTAAATTGTTGGGATTAATCTCATCCATTAGATCAAATAAAGATGGAGGGTGGAGATTAGTCCCTTGGTATGTAAAAAAAGTTTGGTCCTCAAATGATCTTAAATCTTAAACTTTAATGTTAAAACTTAAATTAATATAGTTTGTTTAAATTACCCTTAAGTACCCTTTGAACTTAGCAACTTTTCAAAAACTTAGCAACTTAAATTATATTTTTTCTTGATGAATTATACACTTGACAACTTTTCAAAAACACGCATTATATTAATTTTAAAAAACACACTTGCATCAAGGGTCAAACCAAAATCACGTCACGATTTAAAAAGTATTATTATTTGCAGCTATACACCGTCGCTTTACGCGAGTATTCGTCTAGACGTCTAGTTAAAAACAAGAATGGATGACCGACTTACTGATTTCTGATGAATTAAGAGGCAGAGGATATGATGAATGCAATCATTAATGGAAGCTTAAGTTACAATTTCCAATGGGTTGACCTTAATTCATCTTTATATCCAACAGTTACACTTCTAATCCCCAAGGTATTAATAAATGCAAGTTAAGCTCTTTAAAGTCTTTGAAGAGCAAAGTATAAGCACAAGGATTAAACTTGTACAGTGCCATGATATAAAAGCATCTTTAGGAGTCTTGCAAAAACAATTAAATAATTTATGATAGCAACTAATAGTCTTAATATATTTGTAAATTGGACGTACATGATCATGTCTTTATTATGTGATCATATTAATGTTAATACGCGCTCAAAATTAAGTGTACCTTCTAGGAAACTTCCTTCTAATTACTTAATCAATAAAAGTTTCAATCTTAGCGTGTAATTTTTGACCTTAAGGTGAACATTTTACATACAAAATAATCAATATGCTTAGTGGTCGGGTGAATGGGCTTAAAAACTACAGTAAAATAATATATTACAAAAATTGTTGTGGCGGTTTGTTCATATTGAGCCCCCGGTCCCTTTAATTGTGTGACATTTTTTGAAACTGGTATGATGGCTCGCGCCGTAAGCACATATGTGTGCTATAATGCACATATTTAAGACACATCTAACATAAATCAATAATCTAGGACGGAAGTAATATCAAAGTAATGAACTTTCTAAATCACATTTCTTAATAACAATATGAGCGTATTTGTAAAAGTTCTAACATAAATTTGTTTGAAGAATCGAAATGAAACTTAAGATTTGAAGACTCATCTAACATAAAGCAACATAGTATCGTCAATAGAAATAGAGAAAGAAAGAAGAAGAAGAAGAAGAAAGTGTACATATTTAAGAGTTGCAATTCCTTTTTTTTTTTTTTTTTTTTTTTTTTTTTTTTTTTTTTTTTTTTTTTTTTTTTTAAGAAGCAACCATAGTATTCAATGTACAGAATATTAAATCAAAGAATGTATTGTAAGTAAATATTTTAGCGTGCGTTTGTTTTGTTAATAGCTTTGGATTGATATTAGGATTTAATTTAGGTTTGAAAGAAAAGTATGAGGCACAATATTTCTTAGGTTTCGTTTGGTTTGCTTAGATTATCAATGACCAAGATTTGGCAATTGACGCGAGAAGGAACTATAGAATACATGGAATCTAAACCACTAAGACTATAGGTTTTAAAAAAAGGATAGAATAACAATAACTATAATATCCTCAAAAGTCAAAAATGTTGTTTGGTTTAGACAATTGGTTCGAGTTTGTGTCAAATAAAAAAATATTTGTTGAAACATTCTAGAAACTTTTTTGTCCTATTCAATAACAAAAGAACACGGTGGTGACTCCATTACGCCAACAACAAAATACGATTACAAGTTTTAGGGTGCGTTTGGTATCCCCTATGGGAATGAGGGAATCATAGTGGTAATGATTCTACTTTATTTTCTGTTTTAGGTAGTGTTTGGTTCAAGCTTTTATCCGGTTTGGATTGAAAGCAACATCAAATCCATTGTTTGGTATCACTTATATTCTCTGACACATGCTATCCGAATGAAAAATTCATTCCGCCCCTCCCTCCTGTCTTTTGTCTGACAATACATGGAATCACACACTTTTTAATTTTTTTTTTGTCTTTTTCTAATATTTTATTATTAAATAATATATTTTAATTTAATTTATTATAAAATAAATACATTTTTAATATAATTTAATACTTTTCTCTCTCCTAATTACTCATTTATTTTCTCTCTCTTCATTTAATTCAAAATTTATACTTTTTCTCAAACCTTTCCCCAATCTTTCAAACCATTCCCAAATCTGAATCCAATTCCAATCCCACTTACGAACCAAACGCACCCTAAGTGTTTGTTAAGATGAGGGGCCTACATTATATGTGAATGAAATATGGATATTGTCCATACTCCATAGGAGTTCAAGAGAGGAGGGATGAATCTATCATAGGTGAGGGACCCATCTTCTTATACCGAAACTGATACCGACTGTGATTCATGGCAGCATATCAAAGGCACCCTTACATCTTGTTTGTCTTTTTCCATCATCATCTTCAAAATTAATAACAAACAATCAGTCAAAACAAGAAACAAGCGGCGAAGAAAGAAGTATCGACCGACGGTAACACTAAACTGCGTAGACTGGCGACGGTTGGCAGGTGGCAAGTTACGATGGGGAGACATATCGACAACTGATAATATATATGACATGTGTTTTCACTTGATGTTTACAGGAAAAGGAAATGGTTAATACACTTCAATTCAATCCCGGGTAACAGATTTTAGTAAGTTTTAAGGACAGCTTGACTGACCCATCATTTTATTTCACCTTTTGTTTTTAATCAAATAAATATAAAATAATAAATCATTAAACATATATTCGGCTGACCCAGGTTCGTGCTGATCGTATCCAATCCGATCTCGAGGAACTACTGAAGGCTTTAACTGAACGTTGCAAAAAACATGGAATTGATGTCAAGTCAACTGCGGTTATTGAGCTTCCGAAGGGTATCATCTTTCATCTCATGCTATCAGGAATACTCCATTAGCAATAATGTCACTGTATCTGTATAATATTATAATAAAATGATTGATATTGCGTTATGGTTCACCTATTTTGTTTGTCAAGGTTGGCAACCTGGAGTTCCAGAGATATCTGCCGTGTGGGATGAGGATTAGGATAAATTCGAAGATGAAGGTTTTGACACTCTTTCTTTTATACTCGTAGTAACTATATATCAGAGAAGGAGCAATGTCAGCTCATTTTGTTAAAAGATATCAGCGTTGGTGTGTCAATCCGACCCGTGTTCCACACAAAATATCCGTTTTGACCCGTGTTCTCACGTTATTCTCTTCAACCACATTTGCACTTTGCACTAAACTAGTTTGTAATGACAGGTTTCTCATTTGATGCTACGGTGCCTGCAATACCAAATCTACATCTCAGGCAGAAAACTCCTCTACTATGGATGATG
>CP139503.1:24710135-24757461 GCA_021014915.2 Artemisia tridentata subsp. tridentata | reverse complement strand
CGCCACTGGAATTTACTGTAACATTATTGCATGTGAGTCTTTTGGTTTATAATTTCCATAGAGTTGCCACCATTTGGTTTTAAATGGTGTTTATGTTAGCTATATACAGTTGCTACATAATTTCTTTTTGCTTGCTCTTTGCTTTTTCTTTAGATGTTCATATGATTGGTTGCGGGAAATTCATTAAAAGATGTTAATTGTTTTGGCATAATGTTTTTATCTGTTAGTGTTTTCTTTCTTTTTGCTTTCATTGGGTTACCTATATATGTTTTAAATGTAACTAATATGATACCGAAACAAAAACCTGAATTTAGAACGCACGCGGAGGTAGACTTTTGACTTCTACTCTTACATATGTGACGTTTGTTGTTAATGCATGCTTATCATACCTGAACATTGGTGTTTTTTTTTATCTTTTTTGTTCACCGTGTTCGCCTACATGTTGTATATGTTTTCATGCTTATTTGGTTGGTTATAAAACTGTTCATGTTGTAGACCTTTTACCTAGACTCATCATGAGAATGAAACAACAAGCTAAAATTAGCCCAAACGTTCATATAACCTGTCACTCTGACGGACTATCTTCTGTAAACAATGGCGCTCCAGTTGTGCCACCTGTGCTGCACGTACACGAACACAACACTGTTGTGACGAACGAACAACAAACTTCTATACAACACATGGTGTCTTCCAATGTTGTCAGGCAGGCCATGGTTAGTAGCGTTGAACATGAACAGGATTCAGGGCCCTTACCTTATTCCGATGTTGTCAGCGGCTAATTGTGTCCTGACCGACACTCGAACATTTACTTAAAGAGAAAGGCTGATGAAAGTATTATGCCAACGCACATCAGTTGTCCAAAAAGGTTTGCGTCGACCAGTCGTCTAGGTGGCCAAAGCTGTGGTAAACTTATGATTTGACCTTCATATAATTTCATGTTTTCTTTGGTTGTATGTTGTCTTTAATTAATGCAATGTTTTTTTCCCGTGTAGCTTCAGAGGAGCTTTCAGCTGGAGATGGTAACACTTGCTGTTTAATGAATGTGCCTTTGTTGCCTTCTACAGCTAATGTCCCTTCGTTGCCTTCAATGGCTGAATAATTCAAGCAACCTTATTTAGGTAATGGTTGGTTCATGTGGAGTGTTTGTCACGCTATAGTATGAAGGAAAGTCGTACTTCTGACTTTCCGCTTTTCTGTAGCATCGTGTGCAGCTGTGAGGTGTGGCCCGGTTGTATTGAACTTTGGTAGCGGTACTATTTCTAGAGAGGCCGTGAACGAGGCTGATGGACAACATTTAGGTGAAGAATATGCAAATGAGTGCCTGCAACTTGCGAGAAGTACTGGATGTTCAACGTATAGTACAACGGACACAGGTAAAAGGCGTATGGAAGACCACCTCTCACACACACGTTGTCATAATTCAAGAATGAAAAGGCAGCGGTGCGAAGTTTCTTTAGGTATGATGTTGTCTAAAATGTTGGAATTCTAGGTCCACCCATATTCTTTTTTCTATGCATTGAATTTTTAACTCATATCTGAAAGTTGGTATGATTTTTCAAGTAGTTAATTGTGCCTAGTGATCCAGGCTTTGCATCTATACATAAGGGGAGTGTTGTTACTGAGGGTGAAGCAGACCGCGACGTTGACACATTGGCTGGTATTACATATTTATTTTCCTAATTTAAAGCAGTTAACTAGAAATCAACCTTCATCTAACATGTGAGGTTCGTCTTATTTTCAGAAACCCTAAGCAAGTCCATGCCATCATGTGTTCCTGTGTTGTTCCCACCGGAAAGCCACCTGAGAACAGCTGATGCAGAAGCATCGTGTCCAACTGCTGAGGTTCGAGGTTAAGTAGGTGAGGACCATGTTGTCATCAAAGTCGAAAATGTAGGTTTTATACAATGAATAGGTATTCTTAAACCAACTGGTTTCACTTTTGTTTGTAGATGCACATGTACATTGTGAGTCGTCCAGTGGTGGTCAACGGCCTCGAAGGCAGCCTCGCAGGCGCTCAACTACCAAACAAATGCCCAAAACGTTCATTGAAACAGTTCCACCAATACGCTCAGGTAAACACAGTGTCTTTGCATTACTTTTGATACATGTCTTAACTCAGCTTGACATTTAGTAATATTGTTTCTCTGTAATGCACAGCCGAATATAAACCGTTTAGGCCTTGCAATTGTATTTGCTTGCACTGCCACGCCTGTTTCTAGTATGAGGAGAGGCTAACAAGTTCTACACGCCATTCTGGTCCTCTCTATCATTGTTGTTGCCATGGTGGTAAGGTCCAGCTTCTGATTCCCCAAGACTATCCACAAGACATCAAGAATCTTTTTTCGGACTCGCATTTCCTGAGAAATATCCGGGCGTACAATCAGATGTTTAGTATGACATTATTGGATGCCAACGTGGATGAAATAATGAATGTTGGCGGTGGACCATATGTGTTCAAAGTATCTGGCCAAATATACCATTGTATAGGAAGATTATGCCCGGAGGGTGGTGCAAATCCAAGATTCTTGCATCTATATATCTATGATAAAGATGAAGAGGTTGTCAATAGGATTGCGAATTTTACAAGAAACGGTACAACTGTACTAAGAATGGTGATTACAGAGCAACCTAACCAACCAGTTAACACCACAAAAAAATATAGTGTACAAAGACTTCCTAGAAAAAAAATTTTGGCCCAGGTTCTGCTTCTTCTTTTTTCCGTACCAGAACGTCATTGCTATGCACTCATACTTTTGAACACTCATATGCTTGCATACAGATACTAATGTTTTGCCTATACTTGATATATATATATATATATATATATATATATATATATATATATATATATATATATATATATATATGTTAGGAATTTCGGAAATAAGATATTTCTTGTTGTTGCCGATAGTGAAAGCTGGTTCCTGCCGATAGCTGTGGTTCCTGCTGAAGCTCATTGCTGCTGATAGTTCTATCTTGTTTCTGCTGATAGTAGTTGTTACTGCGGGTAGTGTTAGTTGTTATCCCGTATGTTTAGTATGTTTGTTAGATTTATTTTTAGAAGAGATCATGTTTATCTCTTCACACGTTTTCTTGTATGACGGGTTAGGGTTGGGTTTCTTGTCATTATAAAAGGAACACCCCGTCTATGAGTTCGATATATCTTTGACAACTTAAACAATCATCAATAATAATTTCCTTTAGTTCATTATACGATCCATAGAGGATCATAGTCATAGTTCTTTTCTTTTCTAGTTTCTATTCAGAGATTCTCTTGTAGTGTGCTTGTGATTACATAGGCATCCTACCGATCCACATAGGCTCAAAGATCTAGTAGGTGTGTTAGATTCAATAAGTGGTATCAGAGCCACGTGAGGATCTCTGATCAAGAAGCAAAAATTCACAAAACTAATTCTCTAAACCATTACACTATGTCTGGATCAGCAGATAAATTCGAAAGGTGGACCATGAAAGTCAGAACCCTGCTATCTTTTAACTCAAGGGGAAAATGGACAGAACTTGCTGATGCTGATTGTCTCAACCAAACTCACAACATGGTTCATAATGCAAAGGATAAAGTGGAAGAATTTTCTTTTGTGGGTGCCTCTCATCAGGTACAACATTGTCAATTTGGGTATCATGAATTTTACTTGAACCTTAGGAAAGAGTTTGATGAAATGGAGCCTGAATATAATAAATTGTTTGTAGAAATTCAAGCTTATAAAAAGGCTCTTAAAACTGTGGAAAAACAAAAGGCTTGGCATGAAGCAAATCAGCTAGCATATGAACAAAAGATAAGGGTTTTGGAAAGAGACTTAGAGAACTCCAATAACTGTCTAAAACATTCTGAGAGAGAATTTGCTAAGATCAAATTAGAAAATCAGGAATTACAGGCTAAACTGGATAGTGAAGTGGCTAGGTTAAATTCTTGGCAACAATCAGAAAAATATCTTGTTAACTCACTACAAAAAAACAGGCTTTCAGAGACTGAATTTCTAGGGACTGATATATCAGTCGCTGATACATAGCATCGGTAAGTGAAACATCAGTTACTGATACTTTTAAGGACTGACCTTTTATTGACTGATTGCGGCGACTAAAAATCAGTCCTCGATTCAGTGACCCCATATCTGATACTAAATTTCATTTACTAATATGCTTGTACGGGAAAAAAATTTGGAGGCAAATTTGTTAGTGACTGAATAAGGGTGACAATTCAGTCCCTAGTACATGTACATCATATCTAAAACTAAATTTTAGTTACAAATATATTTGCGCAATAAAAAATTTTGGTGGAAAATTTGTTAGTGACTGAATTATAGTCACAGTTCGGTCCCTAATATATGGAGATCATAGCTAAGACTAAGTTTCAGTTACAAATATGTTTACACAATAAAAAGGTTTGGAGGGAAATTTTTTAGTGACTGAATTTCAGTCACAGCTGCGTCCCTATTACATGGACATCATACCTAAGACTAAAATTCAGTTACAAATATGTTTGCGCAATAAAAAAAGTTTGGAGGGAAATTTGTTAGTGACTGAATTTGAAACACAACTCAGTCCCTAATACATGGACATCATAGCTAAGACTAAAATGTATAAAAACAGAGCAAAAAGGACTAAAACGTTTAAAAACGGACGAAAACTTATAAAAACGGCCGAAAGCGTTTAAAATCAGACGAAAACGTATCAAAACGGACGAAAACATAAAAAATGGACGAAAACGTATAAAAATGGACGTAAACATAAAAAACGGACTAAAACGGATGAAAACGTATAAAAATGTCAAAATATAACAGACAAAAACTGATGAAAACATAAAAATACGGATGAAATCGTATACAAATGGACGAAAACGGATGAAAACATATAAAAACGTAAAAAAAGCGGACTAAAATGGATGAAAACGTATACAAACGTAAAAAAAACGGACGAAAACATAAAAAACGGACGAAAACGTAAAAAACGGATAAAAATGTAAAAAAGGGACGAAAATGTATAAAAACGGACGAAAACGTAAAAAATGGACGAAAACGTATAAAAACGGACAAAAACAGATAAAAACTGACAAAAACGGACGAAAATGGATTATCGACAGAATATACGGTTCTATATATTGTAATGTACTACACTTGTCTTTAAGACCTACATATATTTGTATCATTGTTAGTAATTGTAAGTTTGTATATAAACCTATTTACGGATTGCTATTTATGTGTAACAATGAGGGGTTCACGCACGAAACCTCGGTTTATACCCCCGTGACGTGGGAACTCTAGCAGAATTCAAGTTTCAGACGTTTATAACATCTTTAGTATTCACCGATGGCTTTCATTTTGAGTGTTGACAATTTAAGACGTGTAATCAGGATAATGACATCAATCAATTGCTTCATCGAGCGCGACATCCTTTTTAAAGAAACGACTATTACGTTCTTACCATATATAATAAGTCGTGGTGCCTATAGCAATCGTCAATCCACTATACTATACACACCACTTCCATTCAAGATAATAACAAGAAAGTTGCATATAGGCATATAGTCAATCAACGCACTCTACTTTACAAACCACGTGGACCATCATATTGCCTTTACGGGTTCTCACACCCCTAAAGGTCTCCTTATAAATACTATACCATTTTCTCGAAATGGATCAAGCTAATCCCAAGCAACATATCCTGCCTTGGGAACTCCACATTCAGGTTTCCTTACCTAATGCACATGACGAAAAACGTTACAAACGGATGAAAACATAAAAAAAATACAAAACGTATAAAAATGTTGTATAGTATTTGTCTTAGTTTACAAAACCTAATGCACATGACCCATGACCCATGTGAATTAGGCATTATCACCTATCTTAGTTTGAACTCGGCTTGAGCTTGACTCGAAAAGCTAGATTTATTTGTAAAGATGTGTTTTCTTACACAAATTAAAATTGAAATATAACCTGAGAATCGAATTCCTATCTTTTCCCCCAAATTTCAATATCCCGCTCAAGATCCCGCCCCTTTTTCCCCCAAAATAAAAACCTTAACACTTTACATCCATTCATTCCCACCTCCCTTTAGCATTATCAAAAACAGATAGTCAGATCTATCTTCTCTCTATTCATCTCTTCTCCTTCTTTCTAGAACCGACTCACACCACCGCCACACTTCACCGCCTTATCTCGCCGTCGCTCCACCAACCATCGATCCTCCACGCCATCACCATCATCAAGACAAGGGAGGCAAGGGGTGAGTTTGTTTGCATCGGTTGTTTGGTTCGAGATAACCACCACCATCACAATCGAGCCACCATCACCCTCATCTCACATATCCTACTCTCATCATGGGTATGCTCAAACACATATTTAATTTATATTTTCTTAAATGTATAATCGAATATAAAACGATTTATATTGATTTTTGTTGATTAAAACTAGCCTAAAACATGTTTTTGATTATAAATTCGTGTGGTGGTAATCGTTTATGTTGTTTGATTTAATTATTTTGCAATTAAGTAATCGTTTACTTAATTGTGATGGTTCTCTTTAACCCTGATTTAGCTGTTTTTCTTGTTTTAGTTCGACATGGGTTATGTCCTTATTGCTGATAACACAACTGGTAATTTTAGGCACTCATTTTTATCCTTTTGAGATATTATCAAAATTCTGAGTTTTAGGTTCTATGAGATCATTATTTCTGTTTCAGGATTTTGCTCAGATGGTTGTGCATCAATTGCAGACTCTGGAACCTCTTTGTTGGCTGGTCCAACGGTATGTATACACCATATGCTCTTATAAGCTTCTACAAAAGTAATGTTCTATATTGCTAGCTGTTCTATATTGCTAGCTATGTTCTATATTGCATGCCCACACCGTGCCCACTTTTATAAAATATAGCCTATTTTGCCATGCTTAAGGTTTAAATAATTAATATTCCTCCGAATTTTTCCCCAGCAGAATAAGCGAATAGTAATGTTTGCTGTGTGTGTATGGTCAAGTAATTATTATGTGTCCGTACATTATAGTTTTAGATGTTTTTTCTAACATTTGAAAGAATCTTGAGAGTTAACTCTGTCTCATGCAGGAATGTAGCAGTTCCTTACCTAAGCATGAGAAGGCATTATTATCCTTGACAAATATGGGGTATAGTATAGAAGAAGCTTCCGCAGCCATGGACAGATGTGGTTAGTATATGCTTTTTGAATTGTTTTTTTTGTGGATAAAAGAGGCCAGAGCCTCCGTTAAAATAGTTTTATGAATCAATGAATGTGAGTTAACTACAGAATTGTGGGACTCCCACACAAAGAAAAAACAACTATACTCCGAGACATGCCTCGAGAGTGTTGTTTAAACCAATGCACAATATTAAACCTAGATATAATTAGCACCTTAAAAATAAACTCTAAAGACCCTGTAACAAGAAGTAAAAGACTAAAATAAACATGTTATCACCATGGTTAAGTCAGCTCCAAATAAGCACGTCCTTCTGGTCTCGAGAGGCCACCAAACACTTCCTAGTTTCAGCAGCTTTCTGAATCTTTTACATTTATAAAGTAAGTTTGAACCTTATGGTTACATGTGGTATGCTAAATGGCATAAACCATATGCTTAAGAACGTATAGGATTGTGTATTGTGTTTATCTTTTGTTCTTAGAGTGCTTACTAACAGACCTTTTTTGCAGGTCCGGGGGCTTCAATTGTAGAACTTACAGATTTTATCTGTGCTGCCCAAATGGCAAAGACCGAAGATGTATTCTTTGAAGAAGAGGTTTGTTTTTCTTCGTAAATAAATTCCTAGAACTACAGCAGCTTTAAGACTTTTTCGTTAGAATTATTAAATATGCATTCTTAAAGCTAATTTTGCACAAAATAATGTAATCCAAATTGACCCATTTGTAAAGCAACTGGGCTGAAATTGCTACTTATATACGGAGTAATATTTACTGCCTGATTAAATTTTTACTGTCTTCTATTAATTCAAAAACCCAACATATCTCTTCTCAACGGGGTACTTAAGAAAAGGAAGTTGTATGAGCTCAAGAATTGGGAAAAAAAGAAACGAAAGGGTCTCCTAACTGAAGAGGATGATATAATTCGTCTTCCAAAGCCAATGATTGGGTTTGGAACCCCTAGTGACCCTATGGTTATAACTCGTAGAACACTCCCTGAAGCTGCTATTGGCCATCCATTTTTTTATTACGAGAATGTTGCCTTAGCTCCTAAGGGTGTTTGGGATACTATTTCTCGCTTTCTTTATGACGTAAAACCGGAGTTTGTTGACTCAAAATACTTCTGTGCTGCTGCGCGTAAAAGAGGTTACATACACAATCTTCTGATTCATAACAGATTCCCCCTTCTTCCTCAACCTCCCCGCACTATAAACGAAGCTTTACCGTTAACCAAACGGTGGTGGCCGGATTGGGATAAGAGAACTAAGCTGAATTGCTTGCAAACTATTTGTGGGAGCGCTAGATTGATTGATAGGATTCGAAAGGCACTAGAAAAGTGGGGTGATAACCCACCGCTTCATGTGCAGAAGTATGTTTTGGATGAGTGCCAAAAGTGGAATTTAGTGTGGGTAGGGAAGAACAAACTGGCTCCATTAGAGCCGGATGAAGTGGAATGTTGTTGGGATTTCCGAGAAATCATACCCGAGGAAGAGGTATAAGTAGGACCGACAGATACAAGTCACTTGGCAATTCGTTTCAGGTAATATTATAATTTTTTGTTATTCCCAAAGCTTATGGGTTTGACCTCGAAAGTCATATACGATACATCATAATATGTTATCCTGAATTGAAGTACCAGTATTTAGACACCTACTCACTTTTTAACTGAGCATCAGTTCTTTCGTTCTTTGTTAGCTTAATTGTTTCGATATATCATGTGGACCTGGTGGTGTCTTTGTGTTAAGCAATCGGTATTAGTAAAATTGTAATCTTATTGTTAAGCAATCTGATATGCTTTAGGAGAGTTGCAACTCATTTTCTTTGGAGCAAAGTAAAAAAGCTATTTGACCCATTTGACCGTATATCTATAAATAGTAAACCTGAGTTGAATATTTCAAATATTTCATTATTGCCAATTGATTTTCAGAGGGACACTACCGGTCTAACTAATGAGAACAAGGAGCTCAAGCTGCGGTTACAAGCAATGGAACAACAAGCAAAACTCAGAGATGGTAAGTCTTTTATTTGATTAATGTATTTATTTATTTAAAAGTTAAACAAAAGTTGACGATTGCTATAGGCAAATCTTCTGGTTTGCATGATGAGATTTGTAACTATATCGTGTCTTAGGCTGTGAGGTGTCGTTACTGTTTTTTTTTTTTTTTTTTTTTTTACAGTTGAATACTTTGGGATATGTTTAAACATTCATTATACTCTCTTAACAGAACAATGTGGTTCTATGCAGCCACAAGGAGTGGCAGTTCATAATTTTGTGATTCAGCTAGCATTTACAATGGTTAGTAGCGTCTAATTTTTGTGCCATATATCTCATGTTGGTATAGGATTATATCTTAAATTTTGGTATAGAGACAAGCCATAAAAAGTGTTTGTGGCCGAAAGAAGACAATACAGTCAGCATGGGAGGTGGGTGTTGGGCTAGTGATGAGGAAAAAAGATTATTGGATGAAAGAAGCAGCTGAATCATCTCAACAAGCTGACTCAACGCATAAACAAAACTCGACTGAGATTAATGAATTGAGAGCAAAGGTTAGTGAACTTGAACCGTATAAATGTAATTATGAGAAATTGGCAAAATTCTTGAGCCAAAAATTTCCAGACTTCGAGAGCACAATAGACTCACCAAATACTACTGAAGGTGATGGTAACGATGATCCATTCACCGATAGTGATATATAGGACGTTCAAATTTATTTCTATTGAATTTGGTTTTATTTTTAAACATATTGAATTGTAAACTTTTTTTATTTGGATTGGTGATTATTATTCTTTAAAGAAATATTGTTATTATTATTGTTTATGGTTTGTAGTTTTATATACTATTGTAAGGGGTCATGTATGCATTGTGAATGAGGACTGAATTAAATTGTATTTGCCACTAACTTTTAGTTTATAATAGAAATATAATGGAACAGCGCTATCATATTGGAGACTGATTTGAATGTTATTTTGTATCGATTAACATATATTTTGAAACTAATTTTCAGTCACTAGAAAAACAAATTAAGGACTAATTCATCTGTTTTTTGTGACTAACAATCAGTCTTTAAAGCTTTTCATCGGAGACTAATCAGTTTTTAAATCTTATTATTAGAGACTGATTTGGTACGGTAATTTACAAAACAACGAAACGTATTAGGGACTATAAACAATGTTTATGGACTAATTTTCAGTCCCTAAATCCATGTGTTAGTAACTGATTTAATATAGTATTGGCGACTGACTTTTCAGTCGCCGATAATATGCATTGGGGACTGAAATAACATGATACCAACCCATAGAAATAAGGACTGACTTTTTTATTTTGGTGACTGATCTCTGGTCCTCGTTGGTTCGATACAACAAGGACTGAATTTCAGTTGATAACGTCACTTTCCGCAACTAAGCTTCTATCACTGATTAGTGACTAGCAAAATCAGTCCTTGATAGACCATCCGTAACTGATCATGGTGTATCGGAGACTGATTTTTCAGTCTCTGAAAGCCTGTTTTTTTGTAGTGACTATGGTAATTAGTCTGGTTGGCGTAAGAAAGGATTGGGATATGAAGTTGGGGATTATAACCCTAGAATATTTGACCATACCCCTAAGGAAGTTGATTATCAAATTCCTGTTAAGTTTGTTAAGGAAGGAGGGATGAATGCAGTTCCTCCACCTATAAGAGGTGTTTTTAAGCCTGTTCCTATCCACTCAGCCCTTGACCTTGACTCAGATGAATCACACATGACATATGGGAAAAAGTCAAATGACTTATCTGATTCTGAGTGTGAGTCTGATGACTTTGTCTCTTGTTCCAAAAGTAACAAGTCCTATGAATCTAAGTCCACATGCTATACCTCATGTGATTCAAATGACAAGTCAACCTCACCCAAGTCTCATGACTTCACTTCTGGAGCAACTAATGATGAATCTATTTCAAAAATAGCTTCCCCTAACAATAGCTCACTTAACTCTGTTAAAAACAACATTGTCTCTAGTTCCAGTAGTGATAATTCTGTTTGTAATAAGAAAAGTTATGGTAAGATCAAGGCTGTTAGGAAGAAGACATGTTTTGTGTGTGGTAGTCAATATCATCGCATTAAAGATTGTGACTATCATGAGAAAAGAATGAAGATGAAGGGTGGGCAACAGCAGACCAGATCATTGTGGAAAAATGTTAAACAAATACCACCATATGTTCCACAAGCAGCAGGAATGAATTCTTATAGAGCTCCCTTTCCTGTCGATAGACCTGTTCCTGCAGTTAAGCCTGTTGCTGCTGATAGTCAGGGAACTATTCCTGCTGGTGCTTCCTCATCCTATCAGAGGGATTTCAGGCCTGCTTATTATAATCCAATCTTTGGAGGGGGAATGGCTTACTCTCCATGGTTTCCTTGGTAATTGTCATGTTTGTCTGATCATGTTGTTGTATACTTCTTTGCTGGTTTTGAGGGGAGGCATTAGCCTAAGGGGAGGCTAATGCTTGTAATTTTGTCTTGTTTCTCATTCTTTTATATTTTATGTTTTGTGTTTTACTAACTTTGTTTTGCAGGTTTTTAGTGTGTTTTGTTCTACTAACTTTGTTTTGCAGTTCTCATTCTCAAATGCTTGAAATAAAACATAAAATAAAAATTTCCATTCATCCTCTTGAGGTGATTACATCCAATCGCAAAAGACTATAGCTTCATAAAACAAACCATACAGCAGACTACAGACACAAGCTTCTCAACCTCATTACCTATTCCATCTTCCCTTTTCCCTTACCCATACAATCAGGCATGAACCTTCTACCCCTCTGACGACTGATTTCTTTATACACATGGAGGGCTGGAAGTGCCAACACCACTGGGAGTGGCTGTCTTGGTTCAGGGGCTGAATGATCTCTCATTAGAGTTGAAGAGCTTGGGGTAGCTTGTCTTTGATGTGATCTGAGGCGTAACCTTGCAGTTAGGTGGCTTGGCTGAGGAGTTGGTCTGGCGGGATGCCTTCTTTGTCTTGGATCTTGGCTTTCACATTGCCTATTGTCTCCGAGGATTCGACTACGAGGGTTATGGTTTTCCCGGTTAGGGTTTTCATGAAGATCTGCATTTCTTTTTGGTACCGGTACTTTGTAGAAGGTAGCAGTAGTCCTTTCCATCTCTTCACTAAGCAGAGCCACGGTTTTCTTCATCTCTTCTCTTAGCTTCTCTATAATGGGAAAATTGGGAGGATATGTCTCCCATTCACCCTGATAATAAGTCAAGGACTTCAGCTCTGATGATCCTTCATCATCAGAGCTAGAGTACTCAAATGATGAAGGAGTAGATGGAAGAGGATTAGATGAATCCTCCTCAACCTTTTCCTTACCTTTGTTTTGAGAAGATGATGCAGTCGGGGGAAAGTAATTTTCCCACCCTGATTCGTTGGAGGAGGAGGAGTCTGATGAGATTTCGATGATGGGAATTTTGGATGAACTCGTGATTTTCTTTGATTTGAAGATTATTGGTTTAGATTATGTTAATGAAGTTATTTGAATTGGGGATTATATAATGAGAAGGTGATTAGTGCGAATTTATTGTTGGTTGGTGTTGAGATTTAATTCAGGCGGTTTATTCCTAATGACTGGATTTGGAAGGTTGACTTTGGTCAAACCACTTCATTGCTGCCGATTGACCAAGTGTTACTACCGTTTGACTAATGGTTCCTGCTGACTATGTTAAATTTTGGGAAGTTCGTTAAGTCAATTGTTCAATGATACGTGTGCGGAATTGCAGCAATTTAAATTGCTATATTTGGCAACCTAACCTAAAATTGCACTTCTCTCATCTCAATTTCTCAAAATCCTTTCAAACCCTAATTCATTATTTTTCTCATTTCGAACCCTAGTTCATCTAATACAATGACAACACTTCGCTACAAGGATGATCACAACAAGGTTGCATACTTAGAGTCTTCTTCTAGAAGTGATGGTTATGATGAGGTGTTAGCTTTTCTTCGTGGGTCATCTATTCACTATGCACTCACTCATTGTCCTGTAACGGTGTATGATTCGCTCATTAAGCACTTTTGGGCAACAGCTAGGGTTAGACACATTGTGGGAAGGGAGGACGACATCGTAGCCACCATTGATGAGCATGAAGTCATCATTACTGAGGGGTTGATTCGGGTACAGCTCCGATTTCCTGAGGAGCATGGGGCGCATGATCTTTCCAGGCAAGAAATCAATGATGGTATGTCTGCCATAGGTTATCCTGTCACTGGTAGTTGTACATTTTATAAAAATAAGTTGTCTCCTCAATGGAGATTTCTTGTTCATACGTTACTCCAGTGTATGAGTATAAAGACCGGTGGTTGGGACCAATGTCCTAGTCCCATTGCGTCTGGTCTTGTTTGTCTGTCACAGGGTAGGATATATAATTGGGCCAAATATATTTTTGAATGGATGATTGAAAATATCACTGGTGATAAAAACAGATTTTTAATGTATCCTAGATTTCTTCAAATTATCTTAGGTGTTCAAACCAATGACCCATCCCCTAAGATAGTGAATCGGATGACTGCTAAAATGTTTGCAATGATGAAGATGAATTTTGCAGGCCAACATTTGCCATTATTACCTGCCATGTTACACAATGCCAATCCTACTGACAACCCAGATCCTGCTGACAATGACCTTGTCTCACCATCACCCAATGCAGCTGATGCTGGTGCATCCAATGCTGCTGGTGAAGGGACTTCAGTTGCTGCTGATGCATCTGCATCTGTTGCTGCTGATGACCCATTACCATCATCACCTAGACCAGTCACACCTGAGATTATTGTCTTTGATGACCCCATTATCCATACCACCACAGTTGTACCACCTGTTGTCCAACCAACACCTTCTGTGGACTTGCCTTCTTCTTCAAGGCAATCTACTCCTAGTCCATCTAGGCAGTCCTTTGACTTTGCTACTCAAGATGGGGGAGACTATTCAGCTTCACCAAATAGATCCAATGAAGCTCATACCACTACAGGTATTCCTGATGGTGGAGCTGAGGATCCTGCTGGTCTAACCACTGGTTCTAGTTCTTTTGACAAGTATGAAAAGAGAATTGCAGACTTAGAGTCTGAACTCAAGAAAGTCAAGAAGGAGTGTGGTGACAAAATGGATGGATTAGAAGAGGAGCTCAAGAAGACAAAGGAAACTCTTGGTGGATTTATTCAGCATCTCACTGAAAGAGTTACAACTTTGGAAACCCATGTTCAGACCAAAAGAAGAAGGGTAGTCTTATCTGATTCGGAAGAGGAAGAGTCTGAGCATCAAGGATCACTTAACTTGGACAGACTGCATATATTGGCTAATCTCTCCTTAGCAAGTGAAAAAATACCAGGAGGGTGTGCTCAAGCTCCTAAGGCTTCTTATCCAAAGAAGTATCAAAGGAGGAATTACTTGTCCACAATTCATAAGGCTTCAGTTAAACCATCTTTTGAGATGTACAAGCTTGCAGATGAGGATACATCTTTTGATGTTGATGCAGATGTCTCTCAAGATGTTCCTGCTGATATTGGTTCAAGTTTCCAAAGGGTGTTCCTGCTGCTGAAGTTCCTGCTGTTAGTGAAAGTGTTGCAGCTGTACCTAAGTGTCAGGATAATTCTGCTGGTGGATCTTCCATTGCTTCTGGTTCAATATTGGCTGAGCCAGCTACTGTAGTGGATGAATTTGGAGGTCTGGTGTCTGATGTAGAAAAGGCTGCACAGGAAAGGTTGTGGAAGAATGTTCAAGATGAAAGAATGGGGTCTGAGATGGCAAAGAAGGTTCATGCAGACTTTTCTGCAGAATTTGCAGAAGCAGATACATCATTTGCTTCCACTCTACCTGAAGCAAGGCAAAAGGAGCTGGATGCTGCTTCTCTATACTTTACAGAGGATGATTGGATACATATTGGTGCTCAAGTAGCAGCTAACCCAAATGTTGCTAAAGATATCTTGGGAATTAATGTATCAGATGTAGACTTTCCTGCAAGAATGGTGGAAAGGATGAGGCAAAAACAGAGGGATATAGCATAACAGAAAGCTAAGGAGAAGAGGAATACACCTCTTACTCAGGCACAACAAAAGGAACACATGAGGATTCTTGTGAAGAACATGAGTGGCTCTATTTATAATCATGGATGGACTATGACTGAGGTTAGGCAGTTGTCAGATGAGAGGCTTATGGTAGAATATAATCAGGCTATGAATCATATCATTAGACATAACAAACCTTCTGTGGAGGAACCTTCTGCCAAGAGAGTTAAAGTCTCTGAACTTGCTGATCTTGTAAAGGATAATGCTACCTCTGAACCTCAGGTTTCCTCATCTCAGGCAGCACCAGCTTCCATGTCTTCTGCTGATGATGCAGTTGCCATGTCTAGGTCTGATCCTCCTGATGATTTTCCTGCTGCTTATAAAACTGATTCCATTTGTGTTGATAAGGTTGATTCTATTCCTGCTGAACCATCTTCCTCAGTTCCTATTCAGCAGTATGGTCTAAGGACAAGGCAGAAGAGTCACTCTGACCATCCTCCTTCTAGGGATATTTCTGAAATGGATGATCAAGAATTGGTTAGGATTGACTCAGACAGTGATTCAGAAGGTGATTCCATTCACTCTTGGGGTCATATTGCTCACTGGGAAATTAGGTCTACTCCTGAAGGTGAAGTCAATGTTTGGTTTTCCCTTGATGGGACAGTCAAATTCTTTACCTTTCTGAGGGAGCTCTTGAATAAGGTAGAGAGGAAAGATTTGTAAAATCTTTATAAGATCGTGGATAATTACTATCAAACTCATACTCCTACTGGGATTGGCCTGATGCTTTGGGGAGATTTACAAGTTTTAATGAATTCATTGGAAGGAGAAAAGGCTCAATTGGTGTGGAGTAATCAATCATCCTGGAGAGTATTTACTTGGAGGTTATATCCTTCTTCCAATGTTCATGTGGTGGAGCTCATTTCTGGCAAGATCCTGTCTATGTTTGTGGATGTCACTTATCCTTTATCTGAGGGACTTATGAAGAGAATGCTCACACAGAAGGTCAGAGTTCCCAAACATACTATTGGAAATGATTTGACCACAGCTGAACAGTTGGTCAAATTCATTAGAGATCAACTTGCAGCTGCTAAAGGTTCTTCTACTTGATCAGGCTTGTTGTTGTTGTATATCTTTCTTTCTTATCTTTTCTTATTTTCTTTCTTTTTCTTTGTTTCTTGGTTCCTTTAGTTCAAAAAAAAAAATCTTGTATATTTTGTGTGCAAAAAAAAAAAAAAAAAAAAAAAAAAAAAAAAAAATCTTGTATATTTTGTGTGCTAATAAGTTGGTTTTAAGCAATACCTTGCAGGTACAGTGTTGGTGTTTACACCTACACAACAAATGGTATTTAACTCACCATGTCTCACAGACAAGAAAGAGTTGACTCACCATGAGGGTACGGCTCTGGTGTGATAATCAAATCCGTTGATAGCTGTAATAGCTTGCTCAAAGCTATAGGGTACTTTAACTCACCCATGGTTCATTCCTGAGAGTTGAAATGGTTCTCAATTCACCATGGATGTAACCCTTTATGGGATCCAAAGAATTGGCTAGTCCACAAAAGTATGGTTTGTGGTAAAGACATTTGGTATCCATATTTGGTATTCAATTCACCAAGGTTCAGTTGAAACCCAAGAATTGGCTAGTCCTGAGCAAACGGCTACAGGTAAAGACAACTCAAATCCGTTTACAGTTGCTGGTTTGCTCAAAATCATATGGTTATCAATGTACCATGGTCTTACACACCTAAACATTGGCTACTCCAGTAGTAATGGCTATTGGTAAAGAGACATCAAATCACTTAAGTTTCTGATGAAGCGAAAAGTGTACCGCTTTTAGGGGGTCATTTAAGCCCTAATTCGTGATTATTTGATCAAATATTGCCCTAAATCGTTCCTTTTGTCATTTTAGGTACTTTGGAGACGAAATCTGGAAAAGGAAGCATTTTGGACGTTTTTGGAGCGAAAAGTGAAGAAAACGGCAAAGTCTCCAAAATCAAGCTGGAAACAGAGCTTGACGGCGTCACACTTTGTAGGTGACGGCGTCACGTACTGGCAAAAGGATGAATATGAATTTACACATGACGCGCCAGAATGTTTTTGTGGAATTAAAGGGTGACGGCGTCACGTGTTAATGGATGTAGGCCGTCAAGTGTTAAGTTAAAGAGAGACGGGCCAGAGGATTTTTGAAGGTGACGGCGTCAGGATCATAGACCTGACGACGTCAGATGATATAGAGTGACGGCGTCAAAGTATTCTTACACGAGAAGGAACCTTAGTGAAACCGCCACAAGTTAATCAAGACAATCACAACTCGCGCGCGGAGTAGCTGTTACTGTTTTGGCCATAAAATCCTCATACGAACTCGGATTTAGGTGATTCAAGAGGCCACGGAATCGGGACGAAAAGATCTACAATTTGGTGAAAAAGGGGAGCTGACGCCGTCACTTGTGAAGGCTGACGCCGTCAGATCGATGCGGACAGAAAATCAGCTATAAATACAACATCACAACTTCATTTTTTGTAAGCCCTAAACCCTAAGTCCGATTCTAGGGTTTAGGTAGGTGTTTTTCCAGCAACTTAGAAGGTCTTAATCACTCCATAAACATCTTGTAATGGTGTGTTGATTCTATCTTAATTATGTCTTCCATTATTATTGTTGCTTGTTCTTCATTGATTATGTTTTGCTAATTCACCTTGTGTCTACTTATGATTGTGTGAAACTTGTATATAATTAATTAGATCTTATTGATTCCTTGTTGATGTATGTGTCTATCGTCATCAATAAAGGTGTGACACTTCAATAGATCTTATTGGTTTAGCTTATAATTCCTGTTTCCTATTGTCTCTTGTTTGATTGGGTGATATCGATGTTAGGCTTAAGAAAACTGGCTAACCTCCTATACGGTAACTTGCTTGAACGTCTTAAGAAACATGAACCAATGCATACTAGGTTTATTTGGTTGTATTTAATGCATGAGTGAATTCTAGTGATCCCATGTTAGGAGCTTCTTAGCCGGCTCGACATAGGAGTGAAGTAGGAGCTTATAGAGTTGGGGAAGTACGTACGCCACCCCACGAATGGTATTAAGGAATACAACCCGTCAATTAAAACAAGGTGTGACAATTCAATAGGTAGAATTGGATAGCTAGCAAGGAGTAACATATCATAGGTAGACATGCTTCACTTCCCTTGTAGAACCCTAGTTTACTTTCCTGCACATTAGTTTAATTAGTAGCTTTTGGGTTAGTTGATTAGCAACTAATTCCGCCTACTCCTCCAAACCAGAGATTTTACTTGCTTTTCATAAAATATAAAAATACAAAAAGAATCATCCCTCACCTCTAGACCTAGTAGATAAATTTCAATCCTAACGAACACTATTCTTTGAGTTGAACGATCAATCCCCCGGTACTTGCCACTTCACTATACTACATCGGTCAGGTACACTGCCTGGTGAGGATTGCAAACTTCTCAAGATCCCTTGAGAGGTAAAACCTGTTGTAAGGTCGCAAAACCACGCATCAGTTTCAGACTATTCTCATCACATCCAGGTGTGTTAACATCTGTGAGAGGTGAATCATTGAAAATTAATGGATTTGATGTCTCTTTTGAAGATAATTTCCTATTGCTGCTGAACTATCGAAGTTACTGCTGGAAGTTTCAAGTGTTACTGCTGGTTACTTACTGATGCTGTTGTTGGATTAATCCTCTCCCTATGAACTTCAGAGTACTTTCAGAGATCAAAGAACACTTAGGGAATCTTTTCGGTTAACCTAGTCAACCTCAAGATTAGGGGAGGATTGTTAGGAATTTTGGAAATAAGATATTTCTTGTTGCTTCCGATAGTGAAAGCTGGTTCCTGCCGATAGCTGTCGTTCCTGTTGAAGCTCATTGCTGCTGATAATTCTATCTTGTTTCTGCTGATAGTAGTTGTTACTGCGGGTAGTGTTAGTTGTTATCCCGTATGTTTAGTATGTTTGTTAGATTTATTTTTAGAAGAGATCATGTTTATCTCTTCACACGTTTTCTTGTATGACGGGTTAGGGTTAGGGTTTCTTGTCATTATAAAAGGAACACCCCGTCTATGAGTTCGATATATCTTTGACGACTTAAACAATCATCAATAATAATTTCCTTTAGTTCATTATACGATCCATAGAGGATCATAGTCATAGTTATTTTCTTTTCTAGTTTCTATTCAGAGATTCTCTTGTAGTGTGCTTGTGATTACATAGGCATCCTACCGATCCACATAGGCTCAAAGATCTAGCAGGTGTGTTAGATTCAATAATATATATATATATATATATATATATATATATATATATATATATATATATATATATATATATATATATATATATATATATATATATATATATATATATATATATATATATATATATAGTGAGACTTTCTTGCGAGAACTATCTTATCTGCGAGAACTAACAGAACCACCAAAAACATACATGCACGCCTTCAATAATTGTATTTTTGCACATATGTTCTAAAAACAACATATATGTTTTTAAAAAAAATGGTTGTTTTAAAGAATTTGATAAGAAATTGGAAATACAAAATTTTTCTTTGAAGGTGTGCATGTATGTTCTTATAAGGCGTGCAATGACAATATTGCGGCCGTGTGTAAGGTTTTTGTGAAAAAAGAGGATGAGTTCATGATGATATTGAAGAACATAGGTGGATACTTACGATTATTGATGATTTGTATGTATTTTTATTTTATTTTAAAAGGCGTGCATGTATGTTTTTGGTGGTTCTGTCAGTTCTCGCAGATAAGATGGTTCTCGCAAGAAAGTCTCCCTATATATATATATATATATATATATATATATATATATATATATATGCCCTCTTTCTTATTTGTTAGATGTTTCGAATATGCATATACTTTCAAATCTGGTACCATGTTAATGTATTTCCGAACATCATACTTTTTCACATTCAATGTATGTTTAGCCTCACAGTCTAATACATGTTCTTTCAACATATTATAGTTCATGCTAAAAAATAACTAAATGTTTACTTTGCAGAGTAATGGCAGACAACATAACACGAACCCCCAGTCTCACAACTGAATCTAAAGAAACTGCAGTTGAAAACCAACCAACTGAACATGCTAAAGACAAGGGAAAATAGTTAATAGTTTGGGATGACAGTGTTAACCTTATGGACTTGAAACCAGTTGACTTAGACAAGCCACTTGACTTAAAGGTGTACATAAAATGGACTTCCAAAAATATTTCAGACCCAAGCCCGACAGGATTGTGCTTCATTCTACTGGATAAAAAGGTTACAAATTAGCTAACATAGAACAGTCAACATCCACCGTTAAATATGAAATTCAATTGTCAGCCACTCACTTAACATACTTTGATATTAATGCAGGGGGATGCTATACAGGTTAATGCCCAGCTTTCGGATATGCGGCAACTTGACAGTAATCTTCAGCTGAACACATGCTACCGGATACAAGGATTTGGATGTAAACCTACTGAAAATTAGCAGCGCACACTCAGCAACAAGATGACCTTACTCTTTGGGAGATACACCCAGGCTGCCCCAATACAAGATGAAGGATTCCCAAAACATTACTTTAACTTTGCTGCTTATAACGAAGTATATCGCAGGGCTGACACCCGAGAGCCAATTCTCACACGTATTGTAAAATAAAATAACCAGACCAACATAGAGCGAATGTATATGCTAATGTGAAAAGTATTGATGATGCAGATTATATAGGCATTATCCATGACGTTGGGACAACAAGAGAACTTGGAGATGCAACGACTAATATAATAACTCGCAGAAACATAGAAATACAAAATCTCAGATAACAATGATCATTAATAGCTATACACAACAAACGTTGCTAACTTGAAACTAATTGACATATGGGTTTCCACAGTGGCAACAACGTCACACTTACACTATGGAATGAACTTGCGACAGGCTTCCCGCTTGCAACATTAGAAAAAATGGAACACCCAGTCATAATAGCAGTTAGTTCCTGCTGGGCAAAACGCCATACAGGTGAAACACCTTAAAATGCGTTCACTTACACAGATGTTTACAATTATTAGCCTAACATATCCACATACACAGGCAATATACAGCTATCATCCACACCCACAACAAACTGTTATTTGAATCCAGAAGTACCAGAGGCCGATCAGATACGGCAAGTGTAAGTATTTACTAGATGTTTATAACCACTTCTTACAACATACTGACCTGGAACGTAACATTGATAACATGTGCAGATACAATGAGCTGATAACCCCAAGTCCGCGTATGCAGCTACCACCAACAGAAGGCCAAACTTCCCAACAACCCATGCGTGCGCATGTACTACCATTGGCAGTCATCATGGGAGCAAATCCTCAGAATACAACAGTATGTTAAAAAACCATACTTGCATAAGATCAACATCTGAAATGCCAAAATAAAATACACGTGTATTTACATACTTATCTGGTGTGTTTATCTATGTCAGCAACAACAGTTTACAACTGAAGCGGATATAGTCAAAATCGATGAATCTAAAGGATGGTACTTCAACAGATGCTGGGAATGTGGCAATCCAATAGAGGAATCCATGCCGCACCGCCATTGCTAGGAGCCTGGGACTCAACAATTGCCAAATAACAAGTAACCCCTAATACAATATAATGATAGTTTTGTGACACAATCAAGCAACCTACAAAACCATAATGAGATGTCCTATACCTCCTTTTATAGTTACTGTTTCCGAGCAACCCTTGCCGATGTAACAGGAAGCATCGTCGTTGCATGCTATAGCCCAGTTGCTCACTCCTTACTACCAAAAATTACTGAGGTTCTAAGCTATCTGCCTGACCAAGAACCATATATGATAACTGCCTTTTTAGGGGGCAGATACGTCAAATATAGTATAGTGAGTTTCCAAGGTATTGCAAAGGAAATATGCAAACCTGGGTCGTTCTTCCCAACGAGGTGTGAAATCTGTAATAGAACGAATGTGTGATCGGGTGATGTTGAACAGGAAAGGGGTTATGACTAATTTTTATTAAGAAATAAAAGAAAATAGCTTAAATAAGCTACATGAACAAAAACTAGAAATTAGAAAACCTAAAAATGTAAAAGGAATTAAAAACGTACGTTTAGTTTAAATAAACGTAAACGTACAAAATAAAAAGTGAATTCTGTCAAATATAACTCCCACAAATGTGAAAATTATATTTTTGGAATCCTAAAAGTAAATAAAAATTATTGGAAAAAGAAAATAAATTATTACACTATTTAATTAATTATTATAAATTAAAAACTAAATAAAACTATTTAATAATTACCTAAAAAATAAGAAAATCTAAAATAAGCTAAGAAAAATAAAATTAAAACTAAGAAAAATCTAAAATATTATAAAATGAATTTTGAAACTGAAAATATATTTATTACACAATTATTCTATTTATTATTAATTATTTACTATTATTTAATTACAAAAACTATTATTGAATTATTAAAAATATTAAACAACCTAAGAAAAATCTGAAACTTTTTACATAATTCTAAAATAAATAAAAGAACTTAGGAAAAATATAAAAACACTATGTGCTTAATGAAAATAAGCAAATAAGCAATAAGCTTCTAAATAGAAGCTATCACTTAGCTTTAAAATGGTTCTTTTTTGGTTTTTCTTTTTCTGGAACTATTTGTACACTAATATTATACAAGTTTAACAAAAATAAAACTTTACAAACCTAGAAATAAGCAGATTATGGGCTTATGACTTATTCAGTAGAGCTTTTGGGCTCACAGTGAAGTCATAAGCATAAAATGAGCTTGAAAAAGCTTTATACATGAAACAAAAGATAAAATAATATGTGCACAAGTCCAATGGACAAGACACAAGCACTAATAAGCTCTGAATAAGCAAATCAACAAGGTACTGTTAGAGTACCAAAGGTACTGCTAGAGTAAAATCAACCTGCTGATAATGTAAGTGATTCTGCTGATAGTGCAAGTGATTCTGCTGACCAAACATCCCTGCAGCTACTCTAAGAGAATAAGCTTAATAAGCCAAAATAAGAAATGGAGTAGTGAGCTAGATTGGTTGGCTTTCCAAAAAGTCCAAGCTCACACTGTGGGGACCACAGGAGAGCTTTTGAGGAGCTTATGAAGTAGGCATGAGCATACTGATTACTCAGCAGACTCATGAAAATGAGATAAGTTAAAAGCCACTTGCAGCCCTATCAAATAAGCTGCAAGTTGAAAATAAGAAGCTTGTGAAATAGGTTGAGCATACTGATTTCTCAGTACACTCAGCAAAGGGGCAAACAACAAGCTCTTGATTAACTTATCAAATAAGCTTGTAAAAGCTCAACAAGCACTGAACCAAAGATAATGATGGATTAGCTTCACATAAAGCCAAATATCATAAGCTAGGGGTCAATGAGGAGCTTTTAATAAGCTTAGGAAAACGGCTCAACTTCACTGTTTGCTCAGTGAAGTGAGTAACTTGGAACAAAATAGATGGGTATGAGAAGTACTCTAAATAAGCTATAAAAGGAAAATAAGCACAAACATAAACAACTAGGCCATAAGGGCTACACAAAACAATAAATCACACAAGCTAAAGCTAACAAATCAAGATTGTGCAAGCTTATGAAAAACGGGGTAACAGACCTGCACAGGGCAATTTGCAGAAAAAGTGCTAACAAGAAGCTATCATATAAGCAGATTAGCTATGGTAATAAAGATAACTAAAAATATTCTAATGAAGATGAGCAGCAAAATATGATAATCCTAGAAGAATAAGACCTGTAATCTAATATTAAGTCCTAGAGAAAATTAATTAGTTCAATCAAAAACTTACTAACTAAAATTTTGACTTTTTAAGTTTATGATCAAAGTTGACTAACATGAACTTTGATCTGAATCTACGGATTGAATATGCAAGATTAAACAATAAGAACATGAATTTAAACAAGATAAACAACTTTTAAACAGATATGCAAGATTCTAGGATCTAACAATCTCACAGTTTACAAATAAAGAAGAGCAAGTGTCAATTTGACCTTTTCATGTGTAACACTGCTTGATTAAAGTTTTCACTGAGTCACTTAGGTTCTATGTGATGTACATCAAACAAGAACAACAACTCAAATAACCTATAACACAGTTTAAGCATTAAATCCAAACAACCTTTAAATTGGACCAAATTGAGATTTTCAATCCATAAGACTGTATTAGCATATTATATCAAATCCAGGGGTCACAATTTGTCAAATTAGACCATTTTAAGCATAAACATATAGTCACATAGTCTAAGCCTAGGATTATCAAGAACATTCCCATTGACAGTCAAAATGAGTTTCAAAGCAACAATCCAATCCAAAACATAATTACCTAAGATTAAGCTAGATAATGACTAAGAAACAGCAAATAAACATGAAAACACAAAGAGCAAAGAAGATTAAAGACTAGAACAGTAAAATGCAAAAAAAATGGTAAATAGGGCTTACAAAGTGAAATCCAAGTAGAAACTGAGAACCAAGGCCACAGAACACATCCTATAGCTTACCAATAAGCCACTAAACCAAAGGCAATCCACAATTAACCTTGCTCCATGCAGATTTCACCAAGAACACTGATTTTTGTTTGTTTTTCTATTTTCTTGATTTCTTTTTGGTATTTTCCCTTTTTTAATGACTATAACTTGTTTTGATGTATCTAAAAGCTTAGTGAGCTTTGTCAGGAGCCTACATGAGCTAATTGAGTCCAATAAACAACCATAATCGACATTAATTTAAATGACATGAATTTAAATGGTACGGATAAGAAAAACATGAAATTTAAAGATAGATTGAGATTAAAACTGTAAATAAGGTTTGTTATTCACTGTCAATGATTAACAAAACACTTGAAAGCATTAAATTGACATGAAATTAAAGAAAGCAGTAAATTGATTAACTAGTGACCATGGCTAATCCATGATCCAGTAAAACTACAACTACATGACCATTGCTAATCTCTGGTGGTCTCTTCCTTTGCCTCCTCTTTGATCTTTATAGTCTTTTGGACTCTCCTCATGTTTCTGGTCAAATCCCACTTCTAATTGTGACCATTGATTAAGCAGAAGTGATCACAGCCTTTAAATTTACTTTTGGCGCCAAAAGTCTTATAGGCTGCTTGGGGCAGTTTTAGAGCAATTAATGCTTCTTGGTTGATTGTGGAGGTGGAGGGGGACAATTGAGATATGGTGGATGTGTCAGGGGTGGTATTGCAGAGAAACCTGTGGGTGAGGTGGTATTGGCGGGCAAGTTGGGGAAGAAGACGGGTCAAACTTGGGTTTGACCCTGATATTAGTTTAAAGGGTTAGGTCGGGTTTGGTTGGTTATGTGGGCTGGGTTGATTATTTGGGCTGGGGTTAGGTTGTGTTTTGTTTATTGGGTTTTGGATTTAAGGATTTGGATTTTGGGTTAAATAAAGAATCCGTTTGGTTTGCTTTGTAAATAAGCCCAAGGACTAACTTTGTAATTCCTGCATAGTTGAGGGGTTAAACCTGTAATATTTCCAAAGTTATCACAAGGACTAATATTGCTAAGTTTGATAAACCAAAGGACTAAAGTTGACTTTTCTTTTATTTTAAACCTTCAGGGACTAGTTTTGCCAATTTGTGAAACTTCAGGGACTGAAAATGACAATTTTGTGAACTTTGTATGTTTTTCACTTGTTTTCAATCTTTTTGTACCTGAATCACATAAAAACACATTTCAATGATATTTGTAACATTTATTTGGTCATTTGTGTGCTTTTGGTTGTTTTTGTGGGTTTAAATAAGATAAAATATATGTGTATTTAGACACATATCAATATACTTTACCTCCAATTATCAAAGACTTAGAAAACACCAAGCACATATTTCAAATCCGTCTAGGCAAAGGCAGTCGCAAAGGTTATCCCAATTTCATCCTAGACAATGCAACCAATGCATCGCCGTTGCTTTTGCCTGAGGTTGCAGACACCCTTGATGAAGGCAACTCTTCAACACCTATTAAACTCGCAGAGGCAGAACATGGACCCACAGAGTTAACGGCAGGGACCCTAACCCCGCCAACAAGCGCTAGCAGCCCCTGGATAAACATGAAGAAAGTGTAGCAAAGTCCACTGAAAGTCCACCACACAACACCGAAACCACTACAGTACACAAACATCCTCAAGCCAGAAATTGGAATTATTCAAAGGCGAAGAGGATGAGGCCGCAAAGGAAAAGCTAAAAAAAAGATAAAGCATGAATAGTCCCACAACAGACCCGCAACCACACGTTGACAATCTTAGACGACAATGTTTCAGTAATGTAGGTAGCAGTGGTATCAGGTTTCATTAGCAGTAGTATCCGCTAAAATATATGTACAATAGCTATAAGTGAATCTAACAATGGTCGAACAGCAGCATGCCTTTATTTCAATTTTCAAAGGCATTATATATAGAAAGTTGCTGTCTTTTTCCGCGCAAGTATTATTTAACTGCATTACTTTTCCTTGGAAATCTAGCAAACGATGAGGTCAGTTCGTACCACTGAACCATGTTACCACAGTTTTCATATAAGTCAGTAAAGTTTCCTTCAAATGTAATACTGCATATCTTCGCAGAAACAACAATTAAAGTGCAATAACAAAGCATCACATTTATGATGTAGATGGTTTGTTCAGCAACAAACAGCTACCTCTGTACAATTGACTCAATTATTTGCCACCAAAAATCTATCCAAACCTTTTCTAAAGTGACAGTCAAACATATGCTAACCCCTTAGACAGACAAAAAAAAAGAAACAAACTGAATCAAAATAAGCGCCAAAAAGTCCCGCCGCAACGCGGTGGGCATTTCCAACTTGTTGTTGTACACGCTTTGCACGACTATGTTAATACAATAAAGAGGGAACAAAAAAACAATTTAGGTATTAGGATCTTATGCTCGATACCATATAAGAGAGTTTAGGTTTATGAATCGTATGGTGATGAATGTTTTTGTGTCTCTCATTGATACAAAGAGAAAATACATATATAGGGGATACATATAAGCTATTTTGGGTTAATTGTTAATCACCCATAAATGCTAGCCTATCTCTAGCCAATCACAATAACTAAATTACAGCTCATCACTTATCTCTAGCTAATCACATAGCTAATTTACAGCTAGCACTTCCAACCGCAATTATAAAGCTAACCACACATCGTCAATTTGTCATTACATTGGCACTTTGATCGAAGGCTGTCAAGATTGAGATCCTACTCAGGATTGTTTTTGTCTTCGCCAGATCAGGATCGCAAGATCAGATTGAGATCATAAGATCCTACCAAAGTGTCTTGTCTTGCTGATATGCGTTGATGGGTCATAACATTATACACTTATACATATCTACCGAATATCAAACACGAAGTCATAAAATAGCCTAACAAAAACTTTGAAGTTCATACATCATTGTTGATAAATGAACAAAAGTGTACTACATCTGACTTTTTTAAGTGTTCATAGCTAAATGAACAATTTTGAGATAGAAGTAACAATAAGAAGATACGATTCATAAACATGCCAAAAATCCAAAACATAATAAATCAATCTATGTCAAATGTTTAAGTAACTTCATTTCCCGCACAAAATAGAAATTTGATTCTCTTGTACAGTATTCGTCACGGCTTTATAGAACCAAAATATAAATAATATGGAGTAATATAATACTAACTCCGTCCCATAAAAACTGTTAACTTTGACTTTTTTAAGTCTTTCTTTTTCAACTTTGACCTTAAATATTTATGTTTGCGTTATATAACTCTTGATGAAAAATATATGAATGGATTAGGATTAAAGTGTATTTTCATTGGTATAATTTTCATCAAGTATTATATAACGCAAACAAAAATATTTAATGTCAAAGTTGAAAAAGAAAGTGTTGGTCACCTCTTTTTTAGATCAAATCACACACATATAATATTCTAGAGAGAGAAAGATGTGATCTAGAGAGAGAAAGATGTGATCTAGAGAGAGAAAGAGCTAGGGAGGAATAAGAGAGAATTTCTCTTTCACATTCATGAAATCACACCTCTCAAATGAGAGGTTTACACATTTATAGTCTCACATAACATAAGAGTAGGGAAGTGTGCCATGTTTACTTATCTTACTAATTCAATATTAACGTAAATCCTAAGACTAAACTAGATGGCACACTTCTACTAATGTGTAGACTATATTTTTACGATTCTAACAAGCTATTACATGACCATATTACATTACTCATTGATTCGATAATGATCGTCACTTTAAGCATTCCCAACAATCTCCCCCTAAGGGACGATCATTGAGATCTCTCTTTGATTACATTTATGATCATCACTTTTGCGTTCCTAACAATCTCCCCCTAAGGGTTGATCATTGAGATCTCATTCTGTGACATGTGGATGATCATTAACCTTCTTTGATGCTTGAGTCTTCGTGTAATAGCTTTGCTAGATTCTTTTTTGCAATCATGCTTTGTGATTTTACAACCTTAAATGATCAATACTTGATGAATAATAACGTGTTCCCAACAATCTCCCCCTAAGTATTGGTCATCAAGGTTGCTTGACGTCGTCTTTGCTTCTTTGGCTTCTGACGTCTTCATAATCTTTGTTCTTTGTTCTTGATGTGAAATAATATGGTATGGTAATGATCTGCTGTGCTCCAATGGTCTTTGATTCTGGTGTCTTGATGTCGTTTCCATCATGCTCATATGTCTTTTGAATTTTTTTCTTCAACTGGTTCTCACTTCTTCAAACTTTGACTTGTGAAAGGTTGTGATGCTTGAACTTTTGACTTTTCTTTAACAATGTTGAACTTTTGTTATCTTTAAGTCTTTGTGAGAACTTATCTTCAGGATATGAGCATGATAGAATCTTGGTGGTACTCCAGGTTTGAATCTCCATGATTTCCTGCATGTAAACAATTAGCAATAAATCATCCGGTACTTACAGGTTTGAACTTTGAGATTGTCAACAGAAAAGTGTGAAGACTTTCTCTAATCCTTACCAAGGCCGTTCTGAATCAGATACCCTCGAAAGGTTATACACGGACACACCGAAGTGCACCAAATGATTTAGTGAGTCGCTGGAGATCACCCCACGACTGTAGACTGTTTTGGAGCAAACACTAAGTGTAATCCACAAGGAATTACCGAAGTGACCTGCTGTCAGGGCTGTTTGATGTTGACCCTGACAGGATTTCCATTCTATCACTGAGAATCACAAATTGTGAATTCTCTCAAGAACGTTCTCGGCAGATTACTAAGATCTGCGAAAGACTCTTCTTAATTTTACAATTGTTGTCCATGATGTAGAACAATAGTGTAATACTAAGTGTTCCTAAGAGATCTTTGATGAATCTCACGGCTTTAGACTCGATGCAAGTGCACATTTGTCTTGGTTGTCGGAGGCGTAGAGTAGATTGCCTCTTTTTCAATATCAACACATCTCGTAGTGAGAGGTCGATAGATAATGAAGGGTTCTCCGTGTAAAATGAAACAAGTGTCTTTTGAGAGATACCTGAGTGGCTAGAAGGTTTAGTGCAGTGCGTCACTGGGTCCATGACAACTTTGTTCTTCAATACCGGTGATGCCCACAAACCAGTAGATTATGTATTGAACCCGGTGTCTGCCCTAAGGTTGATCATATGGAGGGCTATTTCTTTTCACCCTTTTCTTTACTTTTCTTTTTAATTCTTCAACCCCTTCTTTCTCCTTTCATTTTATTTCTCCTTTTTTCAATCATACCTAGGACTTTCTAGTACTAAACTATTGGTATTGTCCTTGGGTAGATCCCTCTGGCTCTGGCGGATCATAGGATGGTTTCTTAAAACCTAGTCACCTTATAACTCCATGACTATCCTATGTTGCCATAAACCAAACCTTTTTGAAAAATCTCTCAAAGTGCTTATGATTGTAATAACATAGTTTGTTAACACTTTGAGAGTTTTGTGATTTTCAGAAATACTCCCCCTTAACATGTGCTCATAAGTATTTAAGTTAAATTCGCACATGTCGGGTAGAGTTGGCACTTTTGAATTGATTGATTTTCAATGAAAATGACCGTCGCGAGACACGCTTACATCACTAGTGGAACTAGCTTGAAATTATTACCCATCCAGATCACATTCAAGGAAAATCTCTCAAAATCGGTACATTCTACTCAGACACATCCTTTGCGAGATACGCTTACATCACCAGATAAACTGGCTTGAAATTATTACCCATCCAGGACATCTCTTTTTGACTACTGAATTTTGTTATCGTCAATTCGAGGGTCAATTTTTGAGTCGAGCTCTTGTGAGATTTCAACTTTAGATTTACCATATTTTAATCTTCACTTATTCTCCCCATCAAAAATAGCATACTCATGATGTTTCTGTTAAACTTTTGATTAAAATATGCTGTTTTTGAGTTTTACGGGAAGAATTTCAAGAACTTTTGTTTTTGGAACAAAGATTAGGTTTTCAAATACTCCCCCTTGACGAGGGAATATTTGTCCTTATGAGTAGAATTTTGAAAAACTTAGAAAAAAATTCAGGTTTAATTCTACTCACAAGTAAGAAACTTTCGCTCTTTTGATCAGGATTGAGGCACTGAAGCGTACCTCAGGGTCCTTTCTTTATAGGAACGGGTTGTGCACTGTTATGTGTACACAAGCCATTAAGCATGATTTTGATGGAACATTTTTGTTTTGGAAATACTCCCCCTCAAAACTCGCATTTGATTTGAGAATTTTAAACTTTTTAAAGTTTGAGGGAAGAAGTCTTCTTGAAGCAAAATTCTGAAAGATTTAGAAATTTCAGTTTGAAATTTTTTTGAATAAATTTTGCTTCAAGGTAACTAAAACGTTATACACAGACATACTCCCCCACAAAACTAGCGTACGTTTTGACATTTTTTTTTAAACTTCGGAGCGAATTGGGGAATAAAGATTTGAAAAATCTTGAGCAAAATTTTAAAAAGTTTTGAATAAATTTTGCTCAAGATTAAGAAGTTTTTAGGATAAGTGCACGCTTATATTTAAATAATGGTTTAGCAAGGCACTTTCCTTTCTTTGAACCCGAGCTGTACACTGTAATGTGTGTACAAGTCATTATGATGAAGTCCGAGTCCTTAGCTGAACTACTAAGAAGTCATTTAAAGTTTTAGATTAGACAACAACCTTGGGAACCCATTTAACCACGGCGCTAACGGGTTTACTAAATTTTGAAATCCATATGTAAGTTGTGTCAATCTGATTTAAAGATGTTGAATTCCAACGAGGACTGAAAAGCGGTGTTTCATTTTGAAATAACACTCGTGGAATCAATAGAGATTTAAAACTCTTTTTCAGTTGAAAATTGTTTGAGAAAACCGGTGTCTCTCTTAGAGTTTTTAAATCTGAAGAAGAAGATTTCCATCTAGAGTTGAACCTCATGGGTTCTCTATGAAGATTTGTTTTTGTGATAAATGGAAACCTTCTGGTATTTGGAATGTTCAAAACAGAGTCATTCTTATGTTGCATCGAAAGCAATTATGATATTGAATATTTGAAAGGTTTTGAACGGCTTTGCTTTGGTCTCCACACTTGCTTTACCGGTGTAAAATGAGAGTGTGGATTTTAGAAAACTTGAGTCTTTTCTTTTGAAGCATTTAGATTTGAAAGAAGTAAGTGTTTCAGAAAAACTTGGTTTCTTCGAAAACTTCCTTCCTTTTTGCAAAGAATAAGTTGTAAACTAGGAAACCTTTTTCGAAAATGGTTTTGAAGATTCACCCGTGTAAACCTTCTTCGAAACACTCACTTCTGTTGTTGAAAAGTTTGAAATAGGAGCTTTTCCCTTTGATCGGTTAAGAGAATCAAACTTCACTTTTAAAGCATTGTATGAAGTTCTCAAATCATTGTATTCTTTTTGAAGAGAAAGATATCTTGAGATGCCAATTTTGATTCTAAAGAGGCAATTTGTTTCAAAAATTGATCTTTTTCGGCTTTAGAATCATACGTTTTACGAGCCAATTTCCATTCGAACTCAACATTTTCTTTTTCAAGTATTTCAAAATAGTTTTCGAATTTTGTCATTTTGTTGAAAAAGTCAGTTTTGGCATCCTCAAAATCGTTTGTTTGTTGAGCTAAAAGCGTTTCAAGCTCAACCACTTTTGTTTGAAGCACATGATTTTTATTTTCAAAAAGATACATTTTCTCCCCCGTTTCCTTTTCAAAATCTGAAGTATTAGAATCGACCAGGGGATTTGGAAATGAAACTTTTGTGATTTGAGACTCAATCTTTTTCGTTCTCATTGATTCAATATTTTGCAAAACATTTTCAAACTTTTTATCAGCGAATTCAGACAATTGAGACTTCAAATCTTTAGTCACTTTTTATTTTTTGTTCGAGTTTTGTGTCTGAACTCGTGAATGTTTGATTGAATCAAACAGGTTTTTGTAGATCTATTTCAAATGCTCGTTTTCATTTTGTAATGATGCCACGGTATGTTCCAGCTTAATAATTTTTGTTTCAAGTTTTTCAAAATCAAACCTGATTTTGCCTTCATCATGGTTTTCCTCAAAAGTTTTTCTTTTCCTTGAAGCACCGATGTCAATGATTTTTCAGACTCAAGAGTTTATTTTGATAGTTCAGTTGTTTTGTTTTCAATTAATGAAACAAGTGAAGGACATTTGTCGTGAAATTGTTCAACATTCTGGTCAACCTCTCCTTCATTAGTGAATTTAGGTTGCTCAGAATGCTGTATTTCAGAAGATGAAGAAATCATATCATTGATAAACAAAATGTTATAATTTGGTACCTCAGCCATAGGCTCTATGTCATAAATCGGTCTGATATATGCACTTCCAGCATCAGTATCATTCCCTGATATGCGTTTTTCTTCTTGTTGTTCTGATTCTGTCCCACTGCTTTTCGTAACAACCAAACTAGCACCCATTGCTTTAACCTCATTAACATGTTCTTCTTGAGTCTGCAACTTCATTTCAGTCATCATTCTTCCATACTCTCTTCTGTGAAGTACTCTTTCAGCAATTGACTTCTCAATAGAATCCATTTGTTGAATCAATATGTCTTTGAAAGTTTGAATCTCGATTCGAGTGTATTCTAGAAAATACTTGCGTGCCATTACACCGTCATAATCCGAAGAGAACCGCGAATTGATAAACTGTTGAAATTGTTCCTTGAGCACTCTAAAGACGACCGTGGATCCATTCTCGTGAAATTCTTCGTTTTCAAGTTGCTTCTCCAGTTGATCCACGTTGAGGAACATGGTTTTTGTGAACATCTCAACGTCTTCTCCAAAGAGTGATGGAAATGCCCGTTTAAATCCATTCTCGGTACGAGCTCCTGCTAAATCTTTGTTTGAGAGGACCTTAAGGTGTGAATGAAATAATCTAAAACATGCCATGCATTTCTCTTTCGTTTCTCTCTCTTTTTCTTGCATTAATAGCTCTTGCGTATCTCTCTCTTTTGAACTTGATTCCATTTCAATTTAAATTCCGATGTGTGATAAAGTTGATCTTGGATCGTTTCAACGATATAGGAGTTGTGTATGTTGTTGGTTAAGGTTTGGATATTTGTGAAATCTGTTCATTCATATGCGACCTTGATTGATACATTTTCTCTCCCCCGTGATTGTTGCGATGTAATCGGAAGAATCAAACTAAAATGTGTAAAGTTGATATGTCACACACAAGGTCGAAATAGTGATTTCTAATTTCCCTCCAAAAATTGAATTTGAAAAATTTCTTTCCCAAAATTTGAAATACACTATAAAATGCAATTCTAAGGTTATTTTGAAAATTTTGAGTTTTTTAAAAATTTTGACGCCAAATTTCACCGTAAAAATTCAAATTGACCTAAAAATTTGAATTTTCGACCAAATTTTCACTCTTATACCAAAATTTGAATTTCGCGTAAAAATTGAAAGTTTAGACCCGTGTAAAATTAAATTTTACTCAAATTTTCCCGCCAAAAACTTTTTTTTTCCTTTTTTTTTTTTTTTTTTTTTTTTGGAATTGCTATAAAAGTTGTAAAGTTAGAATTGCGAAAGAAATCTCAAAACCAATTGCGAAAGTTCTGCCACAATTGCGATAAGGGACTGTTTCTACCAATTTGTGAAAGTGTTTGAGCCAATTGCGATAAAGGACACTTTATGCCAATTGCGAAAGTCTTGTATCCAATTGCGATAGGCTGCCAATTTCGAAAGACTTGATTTGCGAAAGAATTGTCTAACCACAATTGCGAAAACCTTGTACAATTTCGATAGACAGGAGACAATTTCGAAAAGGTCACAATTGCGAAAGCTGCTCAACAATTTCGAAGGACTTGACAATTTTGAAAGAAGTCTGAATTGCGAAAAACCCTTATCAATCGCAAATCAATTGCGAAAAACCCCTTTTTATCGCAAATCTTTACAAGATTTCGATAATTTTCACAAGACGAGTAGCCCACTTTTATCACAATTCTTATACAAGAAAAGTGATAAAAAAAAATCCAACGCAACTTTGTAGATTCGAACTTGAGCCTTTTTGTAGCACTTTTTTTCAGAAAATTTCGTCAAACCCACGTTAACACCCAAAAGCTCACAACTTTTTCACTAAAACTTCACGTTAAACACAAAAAGCTTGAAGCTTTAACCTTAGAACACAACAAATCTTCACGTTATGACTTAAAAGCTACAACCTTTTTCCTTAAAAACTCACGTAAAGATCAAATAAAAGGTAAAAAGTACACGTATTTTGAACAAAAAAACGCAACTTTTAATCTAGATCTTATCCTAACGAGACACAACTAGTACCTAAATCGTTGTTTGGCTCTTGATACCACTTGTTGGTCACCTCTTTTTTAGATCAAATCACACACATATAATATTCTAGAGAGAGAAAGATGTGATCTAGAGAGAGAAAGAGCTAGGGAGGAATAAGAGAGAATTTCTCTTTCACATTCATGAAATCACACCTCTCAAATGAGAGGTTTACACATTTATAGTCTCACATAACATAAGAGTAGGGAAGTGTGTCATGTTTACTTATCTTACTAATTCGACATTAACGTAAATCCTAAGACTAAACTAGATGGCACACTTCTACTAATGTGTAGACTATATTTTTACGATTCTAACGAGCTATTACATGACCATATTACATGACTCATTGATTCGATAATGATCGTCACTTTAAGTATTCTCAACAATCTCCCCCTAAGGGACGATCATTGAGATCTCTCTTTGATTACATTTATGATCATCACTTTTGCGTTCCTAACAGAAAGAGTTAAAAAAAGTCAAGCGGACAGTTTTATGGGACGGAGTGAATAGTAAGTAAGAAAATATTAAGTCTTATATAAAGTTTGAAAAAAGAAGTTAACTCGTCAAATTGGTAAGATCGGATCGAGATCCGGTCCTACAATTCTGTGAACGATCCCACGATCGTATTTGCGATCTTACGACACACAATATCCTAGAAAGATCTTACAAGTTTTTTATTGGTGGGATTGTGGGATCTTACGATCTAACTCGATCTTGGCAACCAGAATTCTTTTAGGAACATTTTGGTACCTATACATTATTACTTTTCTTTCTCTTGTAAACTATGTGTAGGATTATTTATAAGAGCTAGTCAATGATCTCATGCTTTTATTTTGTTATTTATAATCCTGTGCTATACACAGAGTTTAGGTATTACGATTACTTTAATCTAATTTTAAGATTTTTAAGTTTAAGCAAAATTATGTGTGCATTATATGTAGTAAAGATATATACACTAATACACGTATAACTAACCCACTTGACAAATTTGTTAAATAAAGTTGTGCGGACAATGTAACAATGTGAAGAAGTAGGTCAATTTAGGCAAAACATTACTTTCCATACGTTAATGGCAATGAAGCATAATAAATAAATAAATAAATAAGGGATATGTTATACATAGCCTCCCTATGTTGTCACATCAGAGAGTGTTTGATCAAACCGTACAACTCACGATGCATACCGTACAAGCCAGCGATGCATCCAATGATTGGATACCCTCCCTATGGGAGGGTGTGGATAAACTCACCCATAAAAATAAAAAAACCCACAAGACCACCTTATCCTTATGTTGCAATATTTGGACACTTATTTAAGACTTCACAAATCAAGAAAAATGGTTCACGCATCCGATGTAAAGTATCACAAAAAGTATAATGCGTATAAATAAAAATAGATAATTTCATGTTTACTCAATATAAAACTTAAAATGCAATATTTACCTAATTTATCTACAAAAGGTGTGAATTGCAGAAACACCCTGAGCACGGGTGCCTTTTGGCACCATCCATTGTCTACCCCACAAAGAATAGCTCCGACAACTCTTCTGGCCCTGTGAGACACCAACTGGAATGAGCAAGAGCCGTAACTCGAACCCTTCACTCTCCAGTGGACCCATGAGTTTTTCGAAGGTGCGTGCCAACTTAGCCAAAGCCCTTTGGTATATTTACCTAATTTATTTACAAGTGGATAAAGGAGAAATATGAAATTTTGATTTGCTACTTGGACGTTTTACTTTTAAAGGGCTGGAGTCTCAAGTTATGAGTAGTTAAAGGGCTAGATAGAAATTATCTAGTTAATGTAAAACCCTAGAAACAAAAAACATGTTCTTTGTGTTCAACATTGTCACTGGCAACTAAAACCCAAGAAACTGCAAACAATATCCCATCTTTCATATTCTTTGTTTTCAACTGTTAAATAAAACCCAAAAACCATGTCTGATAACATCCCCTTTGAAATTCAAACAGAAATCATCAAAAGGGTCCCTGATGTTAAGTCACTGATCCGATTCAGGGCTGTTTCAAAACCATGGAAGTCTTTGATTGACAGCCATGAGTTTATCGCTGGTTACCGCGCCCGCAAAACTCAGCCGCATTCTTTGCTTTTAAGGTACAAAAATAATCATCAGCCAAAATATCTATCTGTTAATAGTGACACTTTGACCCAACAACAAGACCTTGCCCCAAATGTTTCTGACCTCATGAAACGACTTGATTATACAGTTGTAATTGGTTACTCTCGCGGTTTGTTGTGTTTGTATACTCTTGATGAATGGGAAATGCTTGTTTTGTGGAACCCTTCGGTCAGAAGATCTGTTGGTATCCTTGGGTCTGTATACTTTGATGTTTTTGGTTTTGCAGTTTGTCCCGTCACTAATGAACCTACCATTGTCAAGATTTCATTTCCTTGGAAAGTTCAAATCTTTACTTTGAGCTCTAAGAAATGGACTGAGATTCAGTGTCACAAGCCTCGTGAATCAATTAAACTTTGCATGTTGCAGGTTGTTATAGGTAGCTGTATTTATCGGGTTGCTTATGAGACAATTCGTCTTCCGAATGGTTATTTTACTGATCAATATATGATCGTCTCATTTGATTTGAGTGCTAAAGAATTCAAAGCCATAGACTTGCCGGATAAGATAACAAAACCGTTTACCTCACCTGTACGTTTCATCTTATCTAAGCTTAAGGGGTCTCTTGTTGTGATTGTACCGCATAGTGAGGTCAAAGTATGGAAGATGGAGCCTGATTGTTCTTTTACACAGCTATTCACTATTAACACACCTGATTCTTATATAAATAATATAGTTGGATTTAGGAAGAATGGTGAACTTGTCATTGAAACTCAAGAGGGAGGTGGAGGGTGGGATTTTTATGAGGAAAAGGATTCTGCACTTGAAGTTTACGATCCGTGCTCACGTCACATCAGTAATCTTGGGTTTTCTGGACAAAATAGTTCATTCTTCATTAGCTCTTACAAGGAAACGCTACATTTGCTAGATCATTCAGATTCTTGCGTGTATCCTGAAATCAATTGATTACGGTGATGATGGCCACATTGCAAGGTATGGATATACAAAGTGGTATGCTTGCTCATTAGGGACGGATCTCGTTTGTAGTTATGGTGTGAAAAAATCACCTTTGTATGTTTTTCACTATTGTTTTAGTTTAGACAAGTAATGTCATGCTTGGTATCATCTTTAGTGTGTAGATTCATCAATGTTCTGCACATCGATGATTATCAAGGTTTATGTATTTGCAGTTAGTATGGCTACTGAAAAGACTTCATTGGTTTAGATCTCATTTATTTCTTTATATTGTATTATTTAGTATGGCTACTTAAAAGAATGCTTGCTTTAAGTGTTTGCTTCTCTCATTTTGCTTTGGGCTACATTAGTTAATTTGTATATAGATACTAGTTGCATATATGTCTGAAACTACTAAATAGGAAATCCTAGCAAGTTGCTAGACAGAATACAAACAGAGCATAACTAGAACCATTACCAGCGCCTACATTAGCCATTTAGTGGGACTGCAATCAAGCTCTTACTGCACTAGACTTCCCCACTAGTGTGTTATAGCACCATTCAAACCATGACACTTACGAGTCTTACTGTGAAGATATCATGAAATACTGCATCGGAAATGAAATTAGAAAAGTATATTAAGATGTTACTGTCCCGCTCTAGCGGGATTGGTTATTGTTGTTGTTGTGGTTTTAAGATGTTATTTGCAGTTAGTGGATGAAACAAGAGGAAAGGAAATAACAGACCCATGGATGTTCTGATCCCAAAAGAAAATAAGTCAAAGCTTATTTTTCTTGGGGCTATTTTGCAGTTAGTGGATGAAATCTTCCTATATGAACCTTGTAGCTTAGCTTTTAACTTTTGTACATCCTAGTGTGGGTATTGAACTGATATGGGAATTTTTGGGTATGTTAAGGAACTTGTTTTGTGATGAATTTTTCCAAATTAATTATGCTGGCTCACGAGGTAGGCCTTAGTTTTAGTTAAGGTGTGGAAAAGCACATTCATGTATTTTTCATCACCGTTTAAATGCAGACAAGTAATGTTATGCTTGGTATAATTTGAGCGCGTACGTAGATTCATCATTATTCCATACACATCGATGATTATAAGGTTTTGTGTATTTCAAGTTAGTATGGCTAGTGAAGATTCCCTTGATGTAGACCTCGTTTATTTCTGTTATCTAGTAAGTCAGCCTTGTAGACGATTATAATTTGTATTGTTTCTTGATACATTTTTCAGAGTTATCAATCAGGGAGTGGCCTCTTTTGAAGTTAAGGTGTGAAACAATCACAATATAATTTTTGTAACAATTTTAATCTTGACAGTTATGCTCTGTATCATCTTGAGTATGCATTTCAAGTTTGTATGGGTACTAAAAAAAGACCTTTAATTTAGATTTCATTTCTTTCTTTTTATTATTTAGTAAGTCAGAATTGTTGATGATAATTAGCGTTTGAGGAAAGGAAATAACAGAGACTCATGGATGATATGATCAGATAAGAAACTTGCAGATAATCTTTTAACTTTTATTCATCCTATTGTGGGACTGATATGAGACTATTTTGGAATGTTATGGAACTTAGTTTGTGATGAATTTTTAGAGGTTTATAATGTTTATGGCTAAGCATGCTTGTTTGAGGAAATGAGCTATGTGATGTGGTATATGTGCAAAATAGGTGATTTGTGTAATGGGTCAAAATGGGTATTATGATAAACCAGAAAAACGCATTAGGTTGGGTTGAGTAGACTAGCTATACAACTGTCTAATACTAAATATTTTAGCTGTACTGTTTTGTATGAAAATTATAAACTGTCTAACACTAAAATGCAACGCTGATTAAATTTCATGATTACAACATGTAAATGTTGTTTGGCTTTTTGAACAATAATATATATAGATTACCTGAAGGGAGATATATATGCTTGGTAGAGAGCTTGTTTCTGGTTATCCAAAACTAGTCAGGATCTTATACATGGGGATGTTTCCACGTCTCAATAATCAGTTTTCTCACAACATTTTTTTGTGGTTAAATTGGTAATAATGAAACCAAACTAAAGTCTGTCTGTGGTAAGTCCATTTTTGCAGAATATCCTTAAAAAGTCTAAACAAAACAATCTATCTTAGGAAAGACACATGTTAAGTGTTTGGTGAAACGTCAAGAAAAAAAGCTAGGAATGACAGGATAGCTTTCGTTACAGGTTTATCATTACAGGTTGTAGTGGTATTATTAGGAGCCAATTAGATAATACATTGCTAGTACTTGCAGTTTGTTGGGTGTTTGGTTCATAGCATATCTGTTGAGTTTAGTGCTAAATTATCATTACATGCTGCATCATTACCTTATTCATCTTTAATGTGAATTAAATAATGTAATTTTTAAGGCCCTTTAAAGCTTTAATGATTCTTTCAACTTCCATTACATATGAAAAAATTTATATATAAACAGCTGCTAAGTCAGCTATTCGATAGTTAATGCATATAGTATGTCCAAATATTTAATGGATATGGTAAATAGGATCGGGCCATATGCTCACAGTTTTGGGATTTGTAAGAGGTTATAGCCACCTACATATCTTCATCAGGTAAACACTAGCTGCTGTTGGTTTATGCATCAATCAAACTGAACACTACAGAAACACGTTGGGTTGGGCAGAGTAGATCAGTATTATATGAAAAATGGTTTTGTTTTTTGATATTTTTGGGGCAACAGTTTTTCAATTATAAGATTACAGCTTGTAAGGGGAGATATATAATGCTTGGTAATTGGGAGAGCTTGTTTCAAGTATTCCAGGCAACAAGTATCCCTGATTGTAAGTTCCACTAACAAAGAGGTGTGTTTGGATTCTCATTTTAAAGTGACTTACCAAAACTATACTTACAGATAGTTTAGAAACTTTACATCTACATATAAATAATCAGTTTTCTTAAAACTTCTTTTTTTATATATAGTTCTTCAAACCTCGTTAACTTAGCAATAATGAAAGTAAACTAAAATATGTTTGTGGTTTGTCCATTTTCGCAGAACCCGTCCATGTGAGAAGCTATTACCATGAATCATACTTAAAATGGCAAAAAGTTGAATGAAAAGTCAAGAAAAAACAATCCATCTCACGGATGGTTATCGTGAGACTTTTGGCCTTTTAGAAATGAATTAATGCCAATAGCTTATAAATGAACAAACTACATGGACGATTTTAACTTACTTTATTCAAAATCAGTTTTGTTAAAAAAACAAGTAGCCTAATCTTATCTTAGTGTTACAACTTCAAACCATGATAACAAGTAACCTCGTATTATTACCTTGGCACATTGATCCCCTTTTAGAAACGTTTTCATGTCTAAACCATGCTCAGAACACGTCAATAATCTTGGGATTTCTGGAGAAAAGCGTTCATTCTTCATGGGCTCTTACAAGGAAACACTACTTCTGCTGGATGAGTTGGATTGATGTGTATGTTCTGACATTAATTGATCACGGAGATGATGGCGACATTGCAAGGCGTGGATTACAAAGTAATGAGGAGGGGCGTACTTTGTTGTTAAGGTGTGGAGTAACCACTTTCAGTATTTTTATTTATCAGTGTTTTCATGTTATGATATGCTTGGTATGATTTGATGTCATGTTTGGTATTACTTTTAAAGACATGGATGGATTTTTAGGTTTAAGCATTTCAAGCTAGTATGGCTACTGAAAAGAATCCCTTAGTTGTTGTAATTAGGATGGTACTATACTACTATATGCGTTTAGAAGAGACCATAGTTGATACTTGATACTTGATACAGTTGATAAGTATGTAGAAGCTGGCGTTGGATGAAGGAAACCATTGCCATGCCTTGCGGTACGGTCCACTTTATCTTTAAGTTGTGTGTTGATTTTGCGTGTCCATTGCTTTCGAGGTGATTCAAGTTTTTGGCATGGACTAATAGTTGGACCTGAAGGTATCCGCTAGTTTATTGCTTTCGGTTTAAAGGGTTGTTACAATCATGGCAACTCTAGTGTAAAAAAGAAGTTAGGCCGATGGGTACAGAAAAAAGAAACCCTCATAATTGCTTTTTTTAAACATACTAATCTTATAACAACTTCCTGTAGGAGAGTTTAGGTTTATGAGTCGTATGGTGATGAATGTTTTTGTGTCTCTCATTGATACATATATAGGGGATACATATAAGCTATTTTGGGTTAATTGTTAATCACCCATAAATGCCAGCCTATCTCTAGCCAATCACAATAACTAAATTACAACTTATCACTTATCTCTAGCTAATCACATAGCTAATTTACAGCTAACACTTCCCCGTAGTTCGAGCATCGAAATCTTGAAAGCTCGAACTGGAGATTAAAAGCTAATAAACAATAAAGTAAAACTAATAAATAATTGTTGAAGAAGACATTCGACAACAAGCGGAAGCACATCTTCAAGCAGCGGACGCAACAAACCAGATAAACCAAAGTATTCGAACCAAACAGGATAAACCAAAGTATCCTGGCCAAATGGTATAAACCAAAGTATCCCTTACCAAACAGGATAAACCAAAGTATCCTGACCAAACGAGATAACCCAATGTATCCCCTACAACTAAAACAAACGGGATAACCCAAAGTATCCCCTACAACTAAAACAAAGGAAATTACAACTAAGATTCATGCACTAACATTAAAAGAAAAGATGAGAAAACGAAAATTGGTTCTAAAATTTCAACCCCCAAAGAACCTTCTAAACAAACGGGGCGTGTTTTTCCCTATAAAAACATAGGGATAATTATTAAAATGCTCCGGTTGCCCAAGTGCTAAGACTATCCGCCCCAGTTTTACAAAATTCTCTCCTTAGACCAGGGCAACTGATCCGACGATCCACATGATGCCACGTCACCGACCAAAATACGTAGTGTATTTTGGGCAAACTTTTGATTTTTGGGCAACCGTATATTGTACAAGTGGTTTTTTGGTCATTTTACATATTATGTATACACCTTTTACACTACCAATCTATAAACCTCTATCTATAATCTATAAACAGATCCATAAACTTTTGATTTATGTCTATAATCTATAAACAGATTCAACACATTTAACACTACCATCACCAATTTCACAGAACTATAACTCCCTCCACACCATCGAAACCCCATCACCACCAAATCCCCACCATCGTCGTAACCCTATTTGTGGTCACTAATTTTGTTATCTAAAAATCTGAAAAAACAATGTAAAGGGTGTGATGGGTTCTGAAAGTTAAATGGTCGTGTTCATGCTGGTTTTAGTAACAAGGTTCAAATCCGGACACCAAATCAGAAACAAATCTAAATCCACCGCCGCCGTTCATGCCGTTTATGATGGGATTATTCATAAACGGCTCTTCCTTTACACACTTCATAAATAAAATCAATCAAAATTAGGTTTATGAATTTAATTTCAATCACACTAATTAATTAATTAATTAAACAGGCAGCAGAACCAATTGAAGAACTTGAGCCTTTGTTTGATTACACTCGTATTCAGCCTATTAATATCATCTCCCTTGATGACGGTTAGTTTTTTCTTTTTATATATTTATTTATTATTTATGTATAATTAATTTATTCAGTTGTTGATGATTATTATTTGCATCTTTATTATCAATCATTCATTGTCACAATGAGCAGCAGCAGCATCCTGTTACACCCATCAATCGCGATCTATATCGTTCTAGGTATATTTATTTTTAATTGATGTGTTTTGTAACTGTTAATGAGTGATTTTTAAGTGACTTTAATGGGTTTTCATAATTGGTTATTTACTTATTTATATATGAAGTTATTGTAATTTGTCTATAGATCTTATCCAGTTATCCATAGTACGTAGTATATTTAGTCACGAGTTTGGAGATACTATTGTGCCACAAATTTCAAACTTTGATCTAGTATTGGTTTTTTTAGAGACATTGGTATTTGTTTACTTTCACGTAGATCGTCAACTCTTTCCGGAGAGATGGCGATCTTTGAGTATAGCATAACGCTGATATTTGTTTGAACGTTGTTATAGCTGCTTTCGATTGCTATTTTTCTTAGACACATGCTCAATTCAACCATTTGAAAGGAAAAAAGAACTATTAACCCTTTATTAAATTGTTCGTTTTTGTTGCCATTTTTTATCTAGTGATTCTTTGATGGAAGAGATAGAAGCATTGGTTAACCGACACAAAGATAGACTCCATGTGAGTGTTCTCTCGCACTTTCTTGCTATGTCCAGTTTGTGATATTTGCTCATCTGATTTGGTAATCTTTTAACAGATGGAGACATTTCAAAGTTCAAATAAGGGATATCGTGCTGAACTAAATGTAGTTACATATTGCTGGAATAGGACAGCTATTGATGACAAATCTAAGTTCCGAATACTTCTTGTAAGTACTGTTACTATAGTACTTTTAATTGCATCACATGGAAGGCAGATTGAATTCCAATTTTGCCTTTGTATTCTTGTATATAAACAAAGTGAAGATCTAAAGAAAGCAACGATTTTATTGTATTTGACATGTATTGTCTCATTATTGCGTTTTTAAGTCACATATATGTTTAGTATGTTGTTTAATATATGTCATTTCGTTCACCTACCCCGTGTGACTGATTTTTTAGCTGCAAACTACACACTCACAATCACTTCTGAAAAATTTGAGTCATTGCTGTGTTTGTAAAGCCTCTTCACATGCGTGTTCGTGAACTTCTTTCGGATCAGAAGCGAGAAGATATTCCTGTGGTGAGTACTTACTAGAAGATGCTTTATTAGATGTACATCGCCTATATTGGAAGGACATTCAAGAGCTACACTGCTTTTAATTGTAAACAATGCATCTCAAGGACCTTTATCATTATTTTTCTTCAAATACGCCGGTAAGCTTATAAGCGTGCTCAAAATATTTTATTGATCATCTAGAAAGATCATAAGCATTTTGCTACAACATTTCACAATGTCTTTGTTTAAGTATAATGTTAGTGAGTATTCTTTACTTACCGACTGAATGGTTTGTGACATGCAGATATGATTTTGAAGAAGTACTCTTCGACAGCTGCCACAATCTTCACAGGCTTTGCATCTGCAGCTTTGTTTGGTCATACTCTGACTAAAAAATTTATGCTAGGAATTTCTATTGTCTTCATCTCAATGCATCAGGTATGGCAGAAAGAGTTTGTTTATCAATGAATCAAATAGATATGCAATTAACCCTTTGCCTGATTCTTTTTCCAGTTCTTTTCGCCCCTTGCGAAAGTGAAAGAAGAAGAAAATGGGGTACTGGAGTTGGAATCGGTTCAGAGTAATTATAGGTACTCAATTACTAGCAGTTGTTAAATATTGTAAATGAGGTGGCCATTTGTAAATGAGTATGTACCAACATTATTGCAACTTTACCTATGGTTTTGTTTTATAAATCTCACAGGCCATTTTCTCCCGGAGGAGGAAAACAAATTTTGCGAAAGAAATCGTCCTGCAGTTGAGGAAGAGGAGCGCTAGGCAAAGGCTGCAGCTGACACAGATGCTGCTAAAGACGCCATTGCAACTGCTCCCGAATCTTGAAATAAAACTGGTGGAAATGCTTTAAACTCAGAAGATCAAAGCAATTTGAAAGATGGAGATAAAGTCGGTCAGGAAAAAAAAATGAGGCTGAAACAAAAGGAGGCTCAAGTGCAACACCCGATATGGAATCTGAGAAACAAGGATCTAAAGTTCCAAGTCCTAGCAGATGACATGATTATTCAGCAAGCTTACCCCTTGAATTTTATCATTATTATCATGGAAGCAGTACTGATATGGGTACACTAATCGAGGCAAGTGTTATAATTTTCAACTCTGATTAGTTTTTACAATTCTGCATCATTTTGCACACTTTCAGCAGTGACGCAACGTTTTATTGACTGAATTTATTATACAAAAATTGTATTGCTTTTGCCTAAATATGTGCAATTACAAAGTTATTCATTCAATTGCTTACTTCAGAAACCACTTAATTCCAGATTGTCGTATATATGCATGCAGGTGAGATGAACATGGGATGCATACTAAAGCTAGTAATACAACATGGTTTTAGGTTCGAGGAAACTATTATATGAGTGTTGACCAAGCTGGTAGCGGATCGCGGTGGCGTAGGACAACCGGCCAAGAGATTTATTCTCCCCTTCTCTTAGCTTTTACACATGAGGTATGCCTTCCTGACATTGTCTAAAATGATGATTTGTTTCGGGTGGGTCCTTGTGCTTGGGCTTTATGTCAAAAGTAGAATAGAAAATCAAAAACACATTTCATTTCAATGAACCCAATTTTTCTTTTCCAGTTTTAGGGGGGGGGGAGGGGGGGGGGAATTATTTATCCTCTTTTCCTGTCCAAAGTCGACGAGTTTCGTTAGATACCAAATAACAAAAATATTTCTCACAGAAACAAGAAGATTATAAAGCTTCTCACTCAACAAGATCAACAGCAATGGATCCAAACTACAATTTACCCCCTAACGTCGCATTAATTACACTTCAGGTAACATTTTTTTGTCATTATACATAACGATTCGAAAGTTTTCCTTGCTCTTTCTAACCTTTGTTTCTTTGTAGGAACTGACAGGCGGAAATGTGCTCCTTCGTTTAGCCCATTTATACGAGGTATCATTAATTAAAGCTTTGTTTTTTTTTAATGAATCTTTTTATTTAGTTTCTTAAATCACTTTTTTACTTGTTTTGAATGTCATTAGGCCGTTGAAGATGTTAACCTTTCAACAATAGTCAAAGTCGAATTGAAGAAGATGTTTGCTGCAAAAAGGGTACATCCTCACACAAATGGTTTCTATGGGTACCAAAGTTTTCTTGCTATTGTAACCATATCAAGTTACTTTTTAACAGATCAAGGCGATAAAAGAAACTAGCTTACCTGCAAACCAAGATGAGTCTGCGATAAAGAGCATGCCATGGAAGGTTGAAGGCGGAAGTGGGATGGAACCGGCAGCTGTTAGAGGTGGGCCCATTGACCCTTCCGCTCTTATTGTTGAGCTCGGTCCTATGGAGATTCGGACATTCATATTACAAATTTGACTGCTTTGATGCAATTCTTCAAGTAACAAATAAAACACTATATTCCATTATGTTAGCAAGATAGGATTCACATTGTTGTACAATCATTTCACACCATTTTACATGTATATGCTTACTGTACGAGTTGGTGTAACATATCATCGAAGCGAACTTATTCAACATTTCATGAGTAAGAACTTGCTTACAAACAATGTAAAGGGTCATGAATGCAGGT